>ML801124.1:10754-52465 GCA_009831015.1 Picea engelmannii | reverse complement strand
TTTACTCACATAATTAAAGAGTTGATTAATAATTAAATAACCATTGACAATTATGAACAAATAATTAATGATAATTAATTTAGTTAATATTATATAGGAAACAATTATTGTTTGGCTAACATCTTACGACAATCAGATTATCAATTTAATTATAATTAATAATCCTTTACATTTATTTAAGCAGGGTCGTTACACAGAAGAACATCCTTTATGGAGTCCATAGTTAAGCTCTTTTCAGACTCCTTAAATACGAAAATATTGTTGAGTGATCGTGTCTTTGTCACACTCATTAAAATGGTTTTGAATAGACGTCTTTTCAGTGCTAGTTTACCCCTTTTTCGAACCGACTAGACTACCTTAGAAAAGGCACCCCAGTGGAGTCTCCTTTTACGCTTTTTCAGATTCTCTAAAAATTAAAAAAACATCGAGCTTACCTTTTCTGGGCTCGTTAAAATTACATCGAAGGATGTTATCATTGTGTCTTATTAATCACATTTGCATTCCTGTATCTTTGGCCTAATGCCAGCTCCATGTTGCTCTCAACTTAACCATCTGAAGCATGCCTTGTAGCACTTTGCCTCTGCGTCTTGACACCTTGACCCATGGAGGATTTTTCTCGAGTGTCATTTTCCTGCATATGTCTCCTTGCTCTGAGCATCAGTGTGTTCCTTGCACTTGGAACTAGTATGTTTGCGACACTCGTTCCTCCTTTGTAATGTAGCATTCTTTTATTCTTTTCCAAGCTTTCCAAAATTATTGAAAAAGACAAAAAAAATCAAATATACCCCAAAAAGAGGAAGGGAAAAGTATTTTCTTTTTATTGGCAGCACAATGAGTTTCCCTAGACAAAGCACATCCTTTCGTTTGTTCCTCAAGCTCTGGGATTTAATATGACCTTAGGAATTTGTTCTCGCTACATAGAGATGTATCCTCCTCTGTTTGGTTATCCTTCCAAACATATGGAGAGTTCGTGTTGCCTCCAACATCATGAACTTATGTCAATACCATGATGTCTGAGTCTCATCATTTGTCGTGCTTTTGTCCAAGGGAATTTTTACTAAACTTGAGTCGGCCCTTTTGCAGTTTGCCTCTTGTCCTCATGTCCGGCCACCCCGAAAGATCAATCAAGTCCTTGTTCAAAATCAATGAAGTTCTCTGCCTGATCACCAAGATCCTCCTGTATGTTCTCGATGAGCCATCGAACACCTCGGGGTAGTGAAGTCGTACACTGATATTACACTCCTACCCGAGTTTTGAAGATCTCGAAGTTGTTTCTCGAGCTCTGAAGGCCTCATCTCCAGCCATCGTGCGTCATTAGCTTCTTAAATATGGATACTATAAATGTATATCTTTTGATTTTTAGATGTAGATCCATTGTGTATTGCTTGTGGATACACTTTATATAGTTATATGACATGGATCTGTAGTGTATTTGAATGGAAGCCATGATTTTATTTCATCCCAAGCATGGGTATGCCTGCCTCATTGAAACAAATTATTATTTTGCTGATGGCACCTCCTAAACTCTAGTCTCTAGGCTCACTCACTTCGTACATATTCAAGAAAATGGTTTTTTAGAAGAGTTGTTCAATGATGGCTTATCAAAGATAGAAAGTAAGATGGTTTGATGCCAGGTATGCATGTTTGGTGCAATTTAGGGTTATAAAAATTGAATAATGACTAATTATAACTAATAAACAAGGAAAAATCTTAGGAAAAAGAAATCCTAGGTGTGTGTGAAGTAACCCCAACAGCTTTCATAGGTTGTTGTTTGACAATTGAGACACCATTCAGCAATTGGTGTGTAGAAATGTTGAGGAGGTCCCATGGATTGATATTGTTGTATCTCATGGGATGCAAACTCAGTTATCAAGTACACCATATTCAGGGGTGACTGGTCCACCCGGGACAACTTCAATTTCATAGTTTCATAGAGGTTTGGGTCACACTTGGCTATGGAGACGAGCAAATCAATTTCATATTCCTCTTCAGGAGGAAGTCCCTTGGTGAGAAACCAAGGTAAGGATATTTGGTGAGATTACAAGATCAAGAGACTCTTTATGAGATGCCAAGAGCAAGAGAACTTTGGTGAGATTCCAAGGTAGAGATCCTTGGTGAGATGCCAAGGTAGATACCTTTGGTGAGATGTCAAGATTAAGGCTTGGATCAAGGACTATGATTCGAGGAGATATTGGATAGGTGAAGATGGAATTCCTTCCATCTAGAGATCATGCAGGTTGAGAAGATTAGAGTTAGAGGCCACTTTTGATGATCAGGTTACAACCATACTCATTGAGTTTTTTCCAACAGAAAACGATGTCCACTGTGGGGTCAAGATTGGAGGGGTGAGTGAAACTTTCCTCGGTAAGAGGGACTACTGAGATTTGGGTACCTTGGAAAGTGGTACCCTTTAATTTGTGAGTCTCTAAACACAAAGGAGGAGACTATTACCTGTATACATTTACTTTATGTTCCAATTTCACATTGATGTAGGATATTTAAGTCATAAAGTGAAATTTGTCACTTAAGTCATAAAGTGACAATTAATTCACAAAGAGGGTACATAAAGAAAACTATGGAAACTTAAGTAAAGTAGGTTTATAAGTGATATTTATGAGAATTGATCTCACCCATTGATTAGACTTGGCTAGATCTAATCTAAGCCATTGATCTTTTAGGGTTTGGCCAAAGAGAGGCTAGAGGAGGAAAAAAGGTAAGGATGAGACTCATTGTTCACTAGATCACCTGAGAAAGTTGGGTGGGGAGAAGAGAAGTGAAGAGAGAGGGTTTGAAGTAGAAAACTAGGGCACACTTGTTCATGGAGGGTGCAAGCTAGTTTGGAGAGGCTTTCATGGAGGTTTTGTGTGTGAGCTAGATGGAGGGAGCATCTTGAGAGTAGGGGCACAAATCTAGAGGGAGGCACATCTTCAAGAAACTTGGGTGCATCTTGTGAAGGGAGGCGCAAGGCTTGAGGAAAGGCTTGTAGAGGGGTGCATTAGTGAGATGATAACGGCGCTAAGGAGCTTGGAGGAACTAGCTTGAGTGAGGAAGGCGCAGTAGTGTTAGAGTGGGAAAAGACAAAGCTAGGGGAACATTTCTAGGAGTATGGGCATGTTGACACTTGAATCTGTTAGGACCAAAAAGAAAACCTCACGAGGATGTAAATCCCCCTGTGTTTTTATAGAGGTGGTACTCCTCTTTAGATTTTCCTGGGATTTCTATACATATTCAAAATGTGGGACTTGACAGAAGTTTGTCACGGTATTTCAAGGAAAAATAAATATTGCAAGAAAATAAAAGGAAAATGTTTTTGTTTTCCATTTAAATAAAGTTCCTAAGAAAGGGCCAGGAATCATACACTTCACACATTTAAAGTAAATAAGTGAAATTTCCTCAAATCCATCATAGTTTAAGATAAATATTTATGATCACATAAAATAAAAAGAAGATGATCTACATGCACAAGAGAACTTTAACAAAGTGGAAACACAGGAATCTCAAAAAAAGATAATGATAGATCAACCTCAAATACTTTATATTCTGAAAACAGGGTTACAAAGAACAATCGAGATTGTTCCCAAAGTAGCTCTATTGAAATTTCTAAAAGATATATATTTTGTTACATATTCTTTGAAATTTTAAATGTGTTTGTCTTAAAGATTAGGATTGGGGCTCTTGTGGACCATAAAGCAAATAAATACAAGAAATAAGTGTTTAGAAGGAAGACGGTGAGTGGTAAAATAACAACAAGACCTGGTAAGAAGCAAAGAGGAGTTATCAGCCTTCAGTTAAACCTTTCTAGGGAAACAGGTGGAATAACTAGATGAAGGAATTGATAAAGAAAAAGAAGGATATGATCAGCATAAACTTACTATGATAGTCTCTCGTTGTTTTCACTTGCTTGTTGATGTTCTCTTATCGTTTTCATCAACGGTTACAAGAACCATATCAATTGTTTCTTTCCCTTCATTGGTCATTTTATCGATAGCTTTCTTGAACCATTCTTCGATGTAAATTTTCATTGGTGCCACGTTGATTTCATACTAGATTTTGATGTTGAACATCTCTCCCTCCAAGTCTCTCAGATCAAGGGAAATGCCATGTAATGCTTCTTCAATGTCCTGATTTTTCACATAGTAGTCCACTAGCCAATTGTCTATGTCATCCTCATTATATTCAAGTATGCCATAGAACTTTTCAATGGACAACCCTTTAAAGATCTCAACTTGCTCATCAAAGTTTTGCTTTGTTAGGAACAACAAGTTGAGGATCAACTTGGGATCTTGTACTTCGTTAGTGCATCCAGCTAAGTCTACCTCCGTGAGTCTTTTGAATAGTTCCTCCCTCCTTGATATGGCTTGGCTACATATTTAAACAATGTTATTCAAGTTGTTTATCTTTTCTTTTCAACATGTGTTCAATTGTTTGATCCGACTTGGAGAGGGAAGATCCTCCTCTATTCTCCTTAGCTCTATCATGTTGGAAACTTTAACACCAAAGGGTACAACAACATCAAGGTAAAAATCTTCTTCATTTTTTAGGTCGAATTGAAAATACTCATGAAAGACATACGCCCTCGAGCCAAAATAAATCATGTTCTTTGAAATTTACCAAGCTTTTGTGATCAATTCCATTCTTTTCTTGATATTATTCTCCACATAACTCTTGGTTGATGTAATTAAGCTTGAGGATCCTTTAAATTTAGGAGCGGGTGTGGTGGGTCCAACAATTTCCAAAGGGTTGGCAAAGAGTGGAAGAGGAATTAAGGTATTTTCCAGTTCTTTAATCCTCTCCTTTAACTTTGTATTTTCTTCTTCGAGACCACCAATGGAGTCGTCCAATGCATCCTTGGTTTCTCTATGGATTCTGGAAATCTGGGAAGGCCGCATATTTCTTAGGTTAACCTATGAACGAGATTTTTTTTTTTTATCCTTCACATCACTCTTCTCAATAATTAACTTCTTAGATTCGCTATCAAAGATAGCGCTTTGAAATACAAATGACTCTTCTTCATCGAAGGTCTCATTCTCAATAATTTACAATGACAGAATCTGGTGGGTTGTGCCTCCTCGCTGATCAATGTTAGGAAACATTTTCTCGATGCCTGCCTCGAGTTCCATATCTTCGAAGGAGAAGTTGTTGATGTCACTTTTGATGTGATGTTCTTCCTCCTCTTGTACAATG
The DNA here is from genome assembly GCA_009831015.1 of Picea engelmannii. Taxonomy (NCBI): domain Eukaryota; kingdom Viridiplantae; phylum Streptophyta; class Pinopsida; order Pinales; family Pinaceae; genus Picea; species Picea engelmannii. The sequence goes on along the minus strand of ML801124.1, from coordinate 47,281 downwards.
TTCTTTGTATTTTTCCTCAAAGGAAGTTTATGTGATCTTTCAATTTTTCCTGGAGGGGGTTTCTTTTCTCCTCCTCTACCTGAACTATTGTTGATCACTTTTCTAGATGGGTGGGTTGTTGGAGCACTACTCCGAGATTTTTTAGTCTTAGAAGTAGCAGTTGGGGACTGGGAAGTCTTCTCATTGGGACCCTTTCCTTTCTACTTGTAAAATTTATTGGTATTGAGTATCATCTCCAAGTCACCATCATTGTGAGTAGGAGCGCCCAAGTTATTATTGTCTTCTTCTCCTAGAATAGTATGGATAAATGAATTGCTAAATCCCATTGCTAACATATGTTCCAATAAAAAATTGTTATGGTCAAACCTTTTTATCCTTTCATCATACTTGAGATTCAGATTGTGGAAGTGGTTTGCAAATTCATCGATTTTGTTCATATTTTTTAATACAAAGTCCCCAATTTTCCAAGGCAAGGGTATAAATTTATTTTTTCACTTCTCATGAAAAAAGTGAAACCATAAATTATATTTCCTTGCAACTTCTGTAATAAAAATTTGGTTGGATATATGACATGGAAGAAAGGAGGGATTTTCCTTAGCACCGAAAATCCTGATAACATTCTAATTTTCCATTTGCTCCAACCTTCCCTTTTTATCCAGGAATTTACTTGCCTGGGCAGATATTCTGGGGGTATCTTTTCCAAACAAAAATCCTTTAAAAACTGAGACATAGTCATTGAAAACTTCATAAAAATGCAAGGAATCTTTGTGCCTCCACAACGCTTGGTACCAAAAGGTCATTTGGTCAAATTCGCAATTCACCTTCTTGCATATAGACAATTTAGGAAATTGAGATCAATGTGGTATCGCAAATACCAAATAAGAGGCCATAAAGAATTTATTATATTTTTTGTATTGTGACAATTGGGAAGAGATTTCAATGGAAATCAATTTTCCTCAATCAAAAACAGCTTGCTCTTTTACAGTAATATATAAGATATAAAGAATCATATGGGAAATACTGGTGGTATTTTCTTGGCCTGTCACCCTAGTGAATAACCAAGCAATTTCCCAAAAGGGGTTTTTAAATGAGTTGAATTGCAACCTGGTGATATCTTCAGGGATGGCCACGAGATTCTCCAAGAATTTAGGAAAGAGGTCTAGGTCGTTGTCATGATTTTTTAAGAAGTCCCTACAATCTTCACCTTTGAAAGTGAGCATTGGCTGTAGGAGATTTAAAAATTTACAGAACACTTGAGGTGAAAGAGAGATGGGAGAATGGTATTGAAGTTGAATAATCCATTGACCTGGTATATATTTCTCAGCGCACCATGCAACCAGATTCTTGAAGTAGAAGACCTTAGGAACACAACCTGCACGAGCAATTCTGGATGTCCAGATCACTTCCTACTGAGCAAACGAGGATGAATTGTAAGAATATGCTCTAGACCACTGAAAGTTATGGTACTCATGTCCAAAAATGTTCAAAGTATCTCCGCAGAACTATTGTCGAGTTGTTGTTGCTATAAGTTGACGAGAGTCTTCTTTTAATCCAGATAATATTTGAAATGAGCGCTTGAGAGAGATAATATAATCTATCACAAATCACACTTTAAAGTGGTTTAATGAGAATTCTCCTCGAGCCCTTCACTTGTTAATTACAATCTTTATGGAACCTGCATAATGAGTTATTAACATTAAACCATACTAACTTCATATTGGTAAAAGTGCAAAGGTGGCGGGGAAGGTCGAGAACAATTAGGATTTAGGAAATTTTATGAACCCGCCAGCCCGTGAACCGCCATTGTGAAAGGTCAAAAAGTGGCTAAGTGTTGTAACACGGTCAGTTGGACTCAATATAGGAGAGATGAGATTCTTAGGATCTTGGGGATTCTGATGGTCAAAATGTAGATCACGGATCTCTTTAGTGAAAAATGTATATCATGGAACATGGGATATGAAAGCTTGAACCCGGGAACCCGTGACTGCAGAAACAACTAAGTATAGGATAATGTGGAGATCGGTCGGACTCATGATATGGTATTGTGAATGGAGATTAGGATCTTCATTTCTTCCAACCCACGAACCCGTCATTTTTGGAAAAATGAATAAGTATAGTAACTATAAAGGGAGAATAGAAGGGAGAAAAGAAAACAGGAATTTGGGTAAGTATAGAAGAGGGAAAATAAATGGACAAATAAATTGGGAAAACAGAAAAGGGGAGGAAAATTTTGAAAGTGGGAATTGATCTCAACAACTGGCTCCAACTGTGGGATGATAACCCCGTGTGGGTTTTCAAGAATCCAGAACCTTTCATGACCATGTGCTTCCTCCTATTGGGCTATGGATTCAAAGTAAGAATACACAAACTGAAAAATAAAATTATGTACAATGAGAATGAGAAATTATTAGGGGAAGAAACCTTTCAAATGTTGCTCGTTGACAGGAAGAATTAATATTTTACCCTTCATGTCTTGGATCATATAGGAGCTAAAACCCAAAATATTTTTTATGATGTATGGTCCAATCCAGAACACTTCTAAATTTGTATGCATCGACGGTTTCTCCTTGGCCTTGTTACAAAGTAACACCAGTTCTCCCTTCTAGAAATTATTTACAATTGTGCTCTAATAAAAATATGTTTTGACAGTCTCCTACCTTTGAGAGGTTCAATTGAAGACTTTGCTTCATTCTTCTTCCAATTTTAACAACTGGTTGATCCTCCTTTGGATTGGTGAACTCTCTTCTATATCTTCGGTATTAACCACATAATTCAATGCATTGAGCTCAAGGATAATTGGCTTTCACTTCTTTCCCATAAACCAATGTATAAGAGGACATCCCAGTGTTGTCCTTTGGAGTTGTTTTGCTTGCCCGCAATGCATTAGTTAGCTTCAGATGCCAATTCCTTTGGTTCTTGTCAGTGGTTTTCTTCAGTATCTGAATAAGGGTTTTATTTTTGTATTTAGCAAGGCCATTACCTTGTGGATAATAATTCAATGATTGACCCATGATAATTCTATATTCTCTGCAAAACTCTATAAAATTTGACCCGTTGAAAATCGAACCATTATCTATGATAAATTTATCTGGGACACCAAATCTGGACAGAATATTATCTTTGAGGAACTAAATTAGCTCTTCAGAATCATCATTCTTTAATGCCACTACTTCTGACCATTTCATGAAATAATCTATAGTCGTGAGAATGTACATGTCCCTTGCTAGAATTCGGATTAATTGGAGTGACAACATCAAGTCCCCATTGGGAGAATGGTTGTTCTACAATTATGGGTTGTAAAGGCATCATGGATCTCTTCATTTTTCATGAAAATTGTTGGCATGATACACACTTCCTTATTGTGGCATATAAGTCTCTGAATATTTATGGCCAGTAGAATCCATCCCTTATTATCTTGTGGGCAGTTGTAGTAGGTGAAAAGTGTCCACTGGATATTCCTTCATGGAATTCTCTCATTAGTTCTTGGGATTGATTTTCATCAACGCATCTCAGTAGTATACCATCATAATTCCTCCTGAACAATATATCAGCGATCAACACATATTGATTTGCATTCATCTTCAGTGCTCTTCACTCCTTGGGCTTCATGGTGGTAGGAAATTGTCCGGACCTTAAGTAGAATATAATATCCACGTACCATTATGAATCATCCAATGGTTCTCCTACTAAAAATGAAATCATTCCATCCACAGAATCACTATTCATGATGAGATTGCATAAACCTTGTCCTTTGATATCCTTTAAAGGTTTAATATCAATATCATATTCTTGTATCTTTTCCAGCCAGTTAGCCCATTTCCCTTCCCTCAATTGTTGATTCAGAAGCATCTTCACTAGTGATGAGGGAACATGGGAAATAACATGGGAGTTCAATATGTACGTCTGAAAGTGCGCTACTGCTTTTACAAGAGCCAAGGCTTGCTTTTATAGTTTTGAATACCTCAATTCATAGTCATGTAGGGTTTTTCTCATGAAACTTATTGGGATATATTCACCTTTCGTATTCTTCTAAGTAAGAATAGATGCAACAACTATCTCTGTAGAAAATGAATAGACAATGAAATCCCTTTGAAAATCCGGACTAATGAGGACTGGAGCTATGGTGATTGCTCCATTGATATTATTGAAATCCTCTTGAGTATATGTTGTCCATTTGAACCTTTTCTCCTTTTTTCAAAACAAATTGATCGTCTTTACGATACTTTCATAGTCAAGAAAAAACCTTCGCACAAAATTGATCTTGTCAAAAAATGATTGGAATCAATTATTGGATGTCGATGGGTTGAGATCATTTATTTATTTAACCTTTCCATATCTATGTAAATCAATTCCTTGCACACAATGTGGCCCAACAATTTGCCTCGATTTACAACGAACAAGCATTTCTTTGGATTTAGAAAGACACTATATAATCTACATATTTCAAAAAAAATCTCAAATGATGGATATGATCACCCCTTGTTTTTGAATGCACTGTCAAGTCATCTTGATAATATGCCATAAATGTTCCTATCAATCTGCTAAATGCATGATCCATGGCCCTCTAGAATGTGGCTCTAACATTCTTCAAACCAAAGGGAATTCTAGCATATTCATATGTCTCCCAAGGTGTGATAAATGTCGTCTTTCCCCTATCTTTGTCATCCACCAAGACTTGGTTATATCCATAAAAACCATACAAAATGGAAATGCAGGTTGATCCAGTGACTTGTTGGAGAAGGAACTCCATATTAGTTAAAGGAAAGTTATCCTTTATGCTTGCTTTGTTAAGGTCTATGAAGTCAACACACATATGGATTTCCTCGGTCTCTTTTCTTACAATCATGGGATTTGAAATCTAGTCAGAGTGTATAATGGGATAAATTACTCATTCCTTCTTCAACCTCTCCAATTCAATGTTGACCAGAGGTTTCAGTTTGGGATTCATCATCCTTATTTTTCTCTTTACAGGATTTGCTTCTTCTCTCAAAGGAATGATATGCTGGAATATAGTTTTATCGTAAGCTTTCAAATCATCATAGGTCCAAGCGAACACATCAATGTATTCTTTAAACAAGGAAACATATTGATCAACTTCCTCAGCGGTGCAATCAACTCCCAAGTTGACATGTTTCGGGGAACTATCAGTTCCAATATTGACTTTTTTTGTCTCTTGCACTTTCCGAATTGAAACATCTTCAAGGAGCTTCTTAGCATGATCATATTTCATAAAAAGAGATTCAGATTGTATACAAACTTTGTGGAATAAAAACAAGTGATCATCTTCATCATCATCATTGTTCAAAAAAAAATTCAGTTGTTCATCATTCTCAAACACTTTCAAATATTCAATGTTATTGGGCACACACGGTCGGAATACTCTTTCTACATGGAAAGACATTTTTCTTTGGATATTGTCTTGGTTTGACAATGATGCCGCCAAGGCTAATGAATCTTCCTTGTGATTCTTGTCCCTTGGAATGAAATAAATGTTGAAGGAACTGAAATATTCCATCAATTCGTTAACTCTTTTGAAGTATAAATTAAGTCTTTACTTTTTTATTTTATACCTCTGGGTAACCTGATTGGTCACCAACTCTGAGTCGCTAGTTACTATTAGATGTTCTATTTTCATTTCTTGTGCAAGGATCATCCCCTAAATAAAGGATTCATATTCTGCCACATTATTAGTGCATGGAAATTTCAGTCTAATAGCATCCAGATGCACAACCTTATTTGGACTCATAAGAATAATCCCAACTTCGCTCCCAGAGTTGGAACAGGATCCATCGAATGACATCCTCCAATAGACTTCAAACATGCATTCTTGATTCTCCATGTCTTGCACTTTCTCTATGCTTTCATTATGTTCCATGTCTAAGATAGCATAGTTTCTAATCCCAGCATCTATATAATCCTCCATCAATTCATTGTCCTTCTTCTTGAAAGAGAAGGGTTTTCTAGGTTCATAGAGAACTTTAATCATTGCCCCTTATTTTCCTAGCAACATCATACAACTTCCATCATTCATTATATATCCCTCGATCACAGAGGTCCAATCTCTTCCCAATACAACTCCATATGCTGGAGAAAGGTATACCACAATAATATTGAAAACTATAATAATATGGGGGGTTGTCGTAATCCAAGCATAAAAGTATTTTATCTCTCCATAAGCTAGCACTTTTCTAGAATCAATTGCATATATTATTTCACCGGTTTCATAATACTTGGTGCAACTCATGCCCAATTCCTCCATGACCACCAGTGGCATGATATTATTTGTCGCATCACTATCAACTAAACAATTATGTAGTGCAACATCATGATTTTCGATTAAAATGTAAAAGGGAGGAATATTGAATATCAGCTTGGAAGTTCATTGGCTCTAGCTTTGTTTTGGATTGGTAACAATAGATTCTTCTCTTTCAGATGGATCATCCAACAATTTCAAAATGTATTGTATTTTCTAGGGAATCTTCACCACTTCTGTAAGGGAAAAGTTATCCTTAATTTAATTAAATCATCTACGACATTATATGTAATTTCAGTAGAGTTTGACGTTATGTGTTGCCTTTTACTTCCAACGTTATCTGTCACTTTCTCATTTCCTCTTTTCTCATTTGTTTTTTCTTTTTCTTTTTCTTTTTGGTTCTCTTTTTCAAAATTGCATTTATTTTTTGGTCTATCTACAAATCCTCTTTTTTGAGCGATCTTTTCTTGTGAATTAGCATTGTTGTCTCCTTCTTCAAATATATACATAGATGTCTCACATCTATCCATCTGCACAATTTCATAACTTTCATCAGGTGAGTAATAATTCTCTTGTTCAATTATTTTCTCATCATATGCATCACCCAAGACAATGGAATTAGGAGTAGGTTGTTTGGGAACTCTTGGTCTTTGCGGATTATCCATGTTCCCAAACCTTACTCTATTTTCTTGGGGAGGGTTCCTTCTTTTCTTTGGGGATGGAATTCTTGCATTTGTCACGTAATTATCTCCCCTTCTTAGCCTAGTTATCTCATTCTTCATTTGCTTGATAATGTTGATGATTACAGTTGTGTGAGACATCCTCTAGGACACAGACTGAGTAAGTCGACCTAAGAGAAAACCCATGAGTTGGGCGTGCCCATGAGATGGGTGTGTTTTTCCTCTCTAAGATGGAGAAGGAACGTTGTCTTCCCCTGTGTGGGGTGAGGACGCCCATGATTTGGGTGTGACCATGAGATGGGTGTGTGGTTCCTCTATGAGATGGAGATGGATCATTGTGTTCCCCTATGTGGGGTGAGGAAGCCCATGAGTTGGGCGTGTCATTATCTCTGAGACGGAGATGAAACAATGTATTGGTCTCTTATGTGCATAGATTTGAGATGATGTTATACTCCAAATGATTCTCCTGTGAGACGCAGTGAGAAAGAGATCTATTGAGTAGGACGTGCTTATGGTTGAGCATAGGTGAACATGATCCTAGTGGCTGAGCACTAGTGAGTGTGATTCTCTTATGAGACGCAGTGAGATAGAGATGTGGAAGTCCCTGTGGCTAAGCACAGATGGATGTGTCCCTAGTGGTTGAGTACCAGTGGGTGTATGATATCCCTTCTATATTTTCCAAGAGTCAGACTTACCTGTAACCTTATTTGTGATGTAAAGGGTACAGGTCGGCCCCACCATAAAGTGAAATCTAATTAACGTAAAAGATAATTAATTGTAATTATTAATTATATTGTGAGTTATTGAGGTCGGCCCTGTTTTTCCAATAGATGCTACTTTTGATATGCTCATTCTAATCTAAATAAAGGTAATTTCCCAATTGAGGAAATATAACACAAGTGGGAGTTTCTAAATTTCAGCAAGTACTTGTTCTTGAGAAAAAGTGCACCTCTCTTGGGCACTAGCTTTCTAGGTTTTGTGAGCACCCTTTTGTGTTCTATATTTATGGTGTGGGAGGTCCTTCTCTTGAAGAATATAGAAAAGGATTGGCTGGGTTTTATTCCCTTGTTGATAAGGGTTTCCCAGGATACTTCTTGTGTACTTGTGCATGGTATTTATTCTTGTGATCTTGGTTATTGCAACAAATTGTTAATGGTGAAACTGCAAATGTCTATGGTTCAAGTAAAATGAAAAAAATGGAATGGGCTTCATACTTGAGAATATATTAATGAAAAATCAACATGGTATCAGAGCATAGGTCTTGAAGAACCCATGCACAAGCATTTAAAGCTAGTTTTCCTTCTCTTCTACAGTTTTGTACGGACTCTAGGGCTTGCTGCAATTCCATGTGGCCCTCCTTTTCTGAGGTTTTTTAGCTCCAAATACTTGGACCTTGAGGAAAAATTTGGCATAGGAGAGTACATCCTTCTCCAGCTCACCTCCAGACACTCTTAGAGTAAAATTACGATCATTTTATTTTTGGCCCTAGGGTTTCTAAGGTTTCGCAAGTTTCTGCAGAATTTTTGGTTTTAGGGTTTATGTAGCTCATTGAAGGAGATTTTCATCTCACCAGTATTCCTATGACATTCTTAAGGCTTATTTTTGTCATTCATAAGCCCAAAAAAACCTAAATTTTCTATCCTAGCCTAGCCGTTAGGTTTTCTAGCCTAGTTGACAAGGGTTTGTGAAGAAATCTGAAAAATATGAAGAATGGAACCTTGGTGGAAGATAGTCTTGATGGATCAATAAAATTCAGCTACTGGAAGTCAAGACTTCAAATCACCCTTGAAGAGGATGACCTATTGAGTGTGATACAAAAGACTTTACCATAGACAACTATCGATTAAGAGAAGGAAATAAGAAAGGAAGATGACGTCAAGGCAAGGAAATTAATCATCTACTCAGTAAGAGATCATATCCTACCTCATATTTCCAACTCGAAGACATATTATGAAATCTATGAAGCATTGAATAATATTTTTTAGAGTAAAAACACCCTCAGAGCCCTTACCTTAAAATTCCAGCTTGAAATTATCAAGATGACAAAAGGTGATACAGTTGCTACCTTCTTTATGAAGATGTCAGAGATCCGCTAGGTTCCATTGGAGAAGTCATATATGACATAGAAATTATTTTGTCCACTCTCAATAATATTCCAAAACACTTGGAACCATTTCTTTAGAGTATCAGTGGAAGGGAAAAACTACCCACTTTTGATCATCTGTGGACAGACTGTACCCAAGAAGAACTTAGACTTAGAGCTAGAGGAGTGGAATACTCCCCTGATGACAATCATGCTCTTTCACTTCATACAAATAAAGGAAGAATATTCAAAAGAAACTTTAGGAAAACATTCAGAGATGAGAAGACTTCATCAGCTTCAAGTTATGATCATAGAAGAGACATGACAGAAATCCAGTGCTTCAGATGTGACAAATATGGACACTATGTGAGAAATTGTCCTACCAGGAATAAAGGAAGACAGTATCTTCCACCGCCGACATTGATCCAAACCCACCTCAAAAGGATGAGGACAAGAGAGATCAAGATTACTTCCTCTAAACCAAATGCAAGTTTGAGCATGATTGCAGACCTGGGTGAATTGGTTGATTTAATAATTAAAACTATAATTGATTGCATCCTTGATAGTGAAGGGTATTATCTCTAGTGTGAGAGCCCTCATGACTTGGACCATTATCCCTGGTACATGATTCCAACCTTTATTGATTTATTATTATAGTACAGAGGTCATCAAAATACTCTAGAGTCAGTAGAGTATCTGAGAAGACATAAAATATCTAGCAAACAAGAAAAATAAGATATCTATCCTTTAGACTTCAAAGGGAGTTACTTGACTCAGAGGGAGTCGAAACAAATTGAGAAGAACGAAGAGACATTACCTTCTTTCCTTCATTAGTTCAGAGAGAGACAACCATTATTCCAGTTGTTTTAGCCGATATCCCCAGAGATATTGCAGTTGGACATAAAAAGGCCTATCTAGGCTCAACAAACTCTACAGGAGGCAATGGGACATGTAGCCTCTCAAGGCACATTTTGAGAAAGAAAGAGACCAAAGAGATTTTCGAGCTACCTTTCATCCATGAGCCACATCATTGATTTTGAGCCTTCTTGTCTTGAAGAATCTACAGGTGAGAAAGTATAGCAAGGTCCCATGATAGAAGAATATCAATCTATCTTAAAGAATGATGTATGGGATATTGTTCCGAGACCAGAAGGGAAGTCTATAGTGACTTCCAAGTGGATCTATAAGATCAAGCATGCAGCTGGTGGAAGTATCGAGAAATACAAAGTGAGATTTGCAGCCAGAAGTTTCTCAAAAACAAAGATATTTGTATATGATGAGACATTTGATTCAGTAGCCCAATACACTTTCATCCGTAATATCATCCACGAGTTGGAAATACATCATATGGATGCATTCATGATGAGTTTGGGTTTCAGAAAGAGTGTTTGACCTCAGCCAAGTTTTGGAGAACCTTAGTCGTGTTTGACCATTTTTAGGACTTTGGCAGGCTGGCCGAAGACAGAGCGCCCAAGCTAAGTGGAGATCGCGGGATATCACCCCCTTTTATGGGATTTTTGGGTTTAGGGATTATGTAACGGGTATGGGATGTTGGCCCATGGTTTTACCCATGCTTAGGCCCCATTTTTGAATGTATAAATAAGTAGTTAGGCGATGTAAGAAGGATTTCAATAAGATCTAAGTTGTCTTTGTGAAAGATATGTAAAGGTTGCTAAGTGTGATTAGTTGTGAAGACTATGTGCATACTATGTGTTGAGAACTTACAGAGTTAAGTGCAAGTGATTCTAAGAAGGCTCTATGTTGTGTCGAACTCGGGGAAGGAGGATTTGGCGAAGTGCGCATAGATCTCATGTCCTATGCGGAGTTGGGTTTTGTGGATATGTGCTTGTAAGAAGATTGAAAGAATATTGAAAGAAGATAATAAAGAAGATGAAGAGTTGGTGGACGTAGCCCCACGTTGGGGGTGAACCACATATATCCTTTGTTGTTATAGCTTTGTGTTATTGATGTGATTTATGCTTAGTGTTGAATCTTTATGTATGTTAGATGCATCTGATGTAGTAGCTTAGTCCTTAATAACATGAATGAATGATAGATCTAATTGATGTTATGTGCTAAATGGTTGGATATGCTTAGATCTTGTTGAATACTGCGTTGTTTTGTAATTAAGGATTTTATCTGCGATGTGAATAAGGGTCGAAGACTAATGAACTTTAATTGATAAGTTCTATGTAAAGTGTTTTAATCACATATATGTGTCCCGGCTAAGTTGCAGACACTTGAGTCCTACAACCCCCCCTGCCTCTACCTCAAGTGATACTTCATCTGCTTCACAGATGTTTCCGAAAGGGCTGGTAGTTAGGGTTGTGTTGGTGCGTTGTTGGAGCGTTGAACCCTGGGTCTCCCCCTGTGCCAACAAATGGTTCCATTGACGGGACCTGAAACTGTGATTGTTGGGAACTAAAGAAGAGAGAAAGCTTTGTGCCTAGATCTGTTGTTGTAGTGCGCAGTACTCTAATTGACTTGTGAAGTTCTATGCTAAGAAGAGAAGTACGATCTAAAGAAAAGAGGTAAGATCTTAAATCTTTGTGCTCTGATAAAGGTAAGATAAGTGGAAATTTTTTTTTTGAAAGTATGAATCTAGGTATGTTTGATAGATTTTGTCCTAGTCTGCAAACTAGGGCACAACTAGAAGAAAGAAGATTTGATATGAATAGATCTGATCAAGTTAATGAAAGATATGTTATTCCTATGCATAGAAAGAATTTTTGGACTGACAAGTGGATGTAGGATCCTAGAAATAATTTTTTGTAGGTTCATCACTGTGATCCCAGTGCACAGTACAAGAAAGGTTGGGGATCATTTAAGAGAAAGAGAGGATTGACTCTTTGTTATAGTTGCAGAAGACCGGGACATCTTGCTAAGGAATGCCTTGGTAGAGGTCCTATTTTCCTTTGTTGTAAAGCTATGGGACATGAAGTTCTGGATTTCCCTAGAATGATTGCTAAATTTTTTGAAGGTCAAGAGACTAAGAATATGCTAAAGAACTAGAAAGAATCTGAGGCTATATTATTGCAGATGAAAGAAACACTGAATGATCACAGATAAATCAGTTTACCAGAGATCTTAAAAGAGAAGCAATGCATAGAAACAAGAATAGGAGACTTTGACATAGGCTGTGTATTGGATGCAGAAACATAGGTGAACATTATGCTAGAAAGTACTTGGGAAATTTTGGGAAAGCCTGCTATGGTTCCTTCATTGGGAGGAATAGGATTGTTTAAAGGAAAGATGATAACCCTATGTGGAAGACTTACTCATGTACCTATGAGTGCTTATGGAACATCGACATAAGAAGAATTTGAGGTCATTAAGTTTGTTGAGAACAAAGCTCATTTTGCACTTTTGTTAGGAAAGACTTGGATTGAGAGACTCAGATCCGAAGGAAGGAAGAAGAGGAAGCTATAGAACACAAAAAAGAAAGAATTAAGGGATTTCATGGCTAGGAGAATAGCACACTTAATACAAGAATGGGAGGACAAGTCAAAGCAACTTAGGGCCAGAGACTTAGCTGTTGAAGTTGAAAAAATGCAAGAAGGCTTAAAGAGCCTGTCCATGTAGGAGAGTAGAGCACCTACTCCAGAAACAATAAGAGAAAAAGTATTACCCTCAATACCTGTGAAAGATCCTTAGCAGTGCGAAGTTACTGTGCTAATAAAAGATAAGAACAAGAATGGAAAGAGGAATCCAGAGACGTGGATCACCAGAAAGAAAGCAAGAAAACTCAGTAAGAAGAAAGAAAAGCTAGAAAAATTGCAGGAGGTTCCAAAGAGGACTTCGCAGAAGGAAGGCTTGCAGAACTTGAACCTCACAGGAATAGCAGAACAGCACAGAATGGCACTTCACTGCGGTGAAGCAATATGACCGTTGGAGGCATCCTAACCATTAGAACGATGCTCCAAAACGGCTAGAAACACATTTATTGCCGAAAAGATCACCATTGGACCGTTGGGACCCCATAACGGATGAAATTGTATTGATTGAGGCATTACTTCCCGTTGGAGGAATCCGTTACGATGTTGTCTATTTAACCCGTCGAATGTTGCACCAAGGACACCTTTGCAAATTGTGATTATCCAAGCCCACAGAGAACTAATTTCTTTCGTGCAGTCCTTATTGATACCTCACCACCCGTTATGCTTACCTTGAGCATTTTTCCACCTATCTGAGACATTTGATCACGAGTGTGCATGTCGGGCGACCTTAGCATAGTAGAGAAGTATGTCGAGGAGATCCTAATAGACCTTATGGATGAGAAGGTCATGTCTGCAGGAGAACAGGCCTCATCGACAAGAGGATTACAAGCATCCCCATTGAATACATGTCAATCTGGTCCATCCCGAATTGCAACAGAGAAACGAAGCAAGCATCACGACAACTTGGCGAACGCAAAGCTCATCTCGTCGATCTTGCCCGACTATATACCACCTCTAGCTAGTGCGTTTAGTCGTGACAGCGTCCCGAGGGACTTTGAATATACATTGATCACTGCGTACCTCCCAAAGGGGATACGCATAGTTGGATCGCAGTTAGGGAAAATTATGACGCTAAAGATCAGTGATTTCAACTTGGGAGACCGCAAGAATTATGGAATGCTCACACCACATAAGTACTTGACAAGGACAACAGGGAATAAGTCGAAGATACTCCCCCAGCCGTGGACATTGGATATCGCAAGATCAACAATCCTTAATGTGATGAAGATACCACACTTCAGTAAACATCAGGAGGTTAACGTGTGCGTTAAACTCCTCTTATCATGCTGCCATGGTGGTTACCTGTGGTTGGATAGGAGCATCATTGTAGATCCAGCGTTGATCCACCGAATCATTGGGTTGAGCATGCAAGGACCAGACCCTTGATAATTTTACCCAAGGAAGGCTGCATATTTCGCCCTGGTGCAGTGAATAAAGGACAACTACGGCGATGTGGAGAAAGGAAAGCGGGGCTACAAGGTAGCCTCCATCAAAAATGGTGCAGTGTGCCTAGTTTTCCAGTTGATTGTTCGTAATATCGTCAAGAAGAACAAACCAACGTAGGTCACGGGGTTTTTCATTGACCTCGCAGGAAAATGCGTTTAAGGGATGCAGATGAAATGGGCGAGCTACCTCGTCAACCAGTTGGAGCAATATTTCCATGAAGCACAAGACCAAGGCTACGAGTTTCACTTCAGCTAGTTGTTGATTCTTGTTGCCTTCATCTATTGGGAGATGTCGGAGGGAGAAACCTTCCCTGAAGTCGAGTCGTCCGAACCACTATCCGCGAGCGACATGGCGAAGAAATGGCAGTCCAATGTGGTGTTCCACACCTATTACTTGCACCTGAAGAGGGACATTGAATCTTTCCCTTGAATGAATTTAAATACACTTCATAGGTTCAGGCCAATAGCGAAGTTCTGTGCAGACAGACACTTCATTTACATCATTGTGCACGGAGACTAACACAAGGAAGATCTCCAATCCTACTACAAAATCACCAAGGAAGATATGGAGGAGATAACCAAGGAATGGCATGCAAAATTCCTTGTACCAGTCTTACAAACAAAACTCTTCAACCCCGACCTCATCGAAATTCTTGTAGTCACCCGAGAAGAGTATGATGGACCAGGAAGTAGAAAGAAGAAGAAGAAGGAAGAAGTATAGGAAATGTACAGCGCATCATAGGAGACTACACCAGATTCACCTGAAGGGGGAGGAGGTGATGAAGTAGACAAAGAAGAGGATGACGAGGAAGAAGACAAGAAGGAATAGGGCGAAGTAACACCATGTAAAGATCCCCTTATGGAGACAGAGACATCCAAGAAAAGAAAGGTTTCTCCAAAGAAACCCTCAACGTGGAAGAATTCACGTGCTAATAAGCCCCACTTATAGACTATACTTATGGTAGATGATATTGACCTCATCATCACAGATGTATCAAATACTTCTGAGGACATTTTACAGTGAATCAAAGCCAAACAGAAGACAATGTATGGTAGGATCGAGGCAGAGCTCAAAGGGGTACAACGGGCTCTTTATTCCAGTCGTGCGGTGTCTATGGAACCATTTTCATCAAGGGGCATAGAAGTAGGAGATGAGCCCGCCCAACTACGTAGAATAGAATATGCGACAGAAGCTTGCCTTCATCAGGTCCAGGAAGAAAAAGAGAAAGCCACAGAGGCATTGAAGAAAGCAAAGGAGGAATCCCTAGAGAAACATCGATTTGCGCAGCAAGAGAAATATGACCTCCAGGTGAAGTTTGCAGAGGACAGAGAGCAACTCCTAAAAGAAAAAGAATAGTTGCTCGTGGAGCAAACTAGAGTTAAAGAAGAATTCACTAGAGAACTTCTCTCTATGGTGGGCCTGACATAGATGGAAGAGGGAACAGCTGAGATCCAATTGGGGAAGCTCGTTGAAGCCATTCAGCAGCTCCAATCAAGAGTAGAAGAACTGGAATTGCAAGCAGTGTTGAGCACTACGCAGGAAGTGTGAGATCAGAGGGAAGAAACTTCCTGGAGCGCAGTCGGAAGAATCAATGCATTGGCCTTAGAATGCAAGAAACTATGCAATCGAAGTGCAGAGACCTATGAGCGCCTTGCAGAGGACCCAGAATAAGGACATTGGAGTCATATCTCTAGGAATCAAAGAAACAAGTAGTGACATTACAAGCATAGTTGAAGCTACTTTCAGTGGTCGAGAAGATGAAAAGGTCACAAGAATAGTGTGTAGTTCAGCAGTAGGTCCATGCCATCCAGAGTAAAGTCATGGAAGTGACTCAGAGACTTCATCCAGTACAGGACGAAGACTGCACACTTTTTGAGGAGTTTGAAGGACAAGGTGCACAACTGGAAAAAGTGGTCACCACAGTGGAACAGCGCTTGGAAGGACCTTTCACCGAGAAAATCATTCAGGATTTTGCCGAGCAGGAGGCCCTAGCGAAACAGCAAGTCAAGGAACCCAGAGCCAAGCTCGAGGCCTTCGAAGTAGATTTTCCTAGATCAGAGTGACTTGGGACGAGTCACAGGTGAGTGTTGGGGGCATGTTGGCCCTCGACCAAGTTTTGGAGAACCTTGGTCGTGTTTGACCATTTTTGGGACTTCGACAGGCTGGTTGAAGTCGGAGCGCCCAGGTGAAGCAGAGATCGTGGGATATCGCCCCTTTTTATGGGATTTTTGGGTTTAGGGCTTATGTAATGGGTATGGGATGTCGGCCCATGGGTTTACCCATTCTTAGGCCCCATTTGTGAATGTATAAATAAGTAGTTAGGCGATGTAAGAAGGAGTTTGATCATATCTAAGTTGGCTTTGTCCAAGATATGTAAATGTTGCTAAGTGTGATTAGTTGTGAAGGCTCTGTGCATACTATGTGTTGAGAACTTGCAGAGTTAAGTGCAAGTGATTATAAGAACGCTATGTGTTGTGCTGAACTCGGGGAAGGAGGATCTGGTGAAGTGCGGGAAGATCTCCTGTCCTATGCAGAGTTGGGTTTTGTGGCTCTGTGCATGTAAGAAGATTGAAATAAGATAATAAAGAACACGAAGAGTTGGTGGACGTAGCCCCACGTTGGGGGTGAACCACGTATATCCTGTGTTGTGATTGCTTTGTGTTATTGATCTGATTTATGCTTAGTGTTGAATCTTTATGTATGTTAGATGCATCTAATGTATTACCTTAGTTCTTAATAACTTGAATTAATGCTAGATATGATTGATGCTATGTGCTAAATGGTTGGAGATGCTTAGATCTTGTTGAATACTACGTTGTTTTGTAATTAGGGTTTTTATCTGCGAAGTGAATAAGGGTCAAAGACTAATGAATGTTAATTGCTAAGTGCTCTGTAAAGTGTTGTAATCACATATATGTGTCCCGGCTAGGTTGTAGACACTTTATTCCTACAACCCCCCCTACCTCTACCTCGACCTCGGGTGAGACTTCATCTGCTTCGCAGGTGTTGTCGAAAGGGAAGGTAGTTAGGGTTTTGTTGGTGCGTTGTTGGAGCATTGAACCCTAGGTCTATCCTTGTGCCAAAAAAGAGTGTTTTTGATCCAAACCCATATTATTATATTGTTGGTGACGAGAGCCTGATTTTGATAACTTATTCAGGAAGCCTTATTGTTGGATACAAGCAAGCTTTGACTTTTGATTTCGAGATGAAGGATCTAGGTATGATGAACTACTTCTTGGGACAAGAAGTGTGGCAAAGGACTGATGAGATTTTTCCCAAGTCAAGGAAAATATACAGTGGGGATATTAAATAATTTCAGTATGACTAAATGCAAAGTCATGCCTATATCGATGGTGATGGATCTGAAAAATAAATAAATAAAATAAAATGAATGATGATAATTCAGACAAGATTGATCCACAACTGATTGGATCACTAATATATCTGGTTAACACTAGACCTGTTATATACAATGCAGTGAATGTGCTTAGCCAGTTTATGGGTCAACCAATACAGACTCACTGGATAGTAGAAAAACATGTATTGAGATACCTATGAGGCACAATTGGATATGGCCTGAGATATGCCTCCAGTGTAGACTTGAGCTTACAGGGATATGTTGATGCACATTGGGAAGGGAGCGCAGTGGACCAGAAGAGAACCTCCAGTTGTTTCTTTACTTTAGGGTTTTCCATGGTTTCCTGGCGCAGCAGGAAACAAAGCTCTATGGAATTGAGTATTGCAGAGGCATAGTACATAAAATTGAGTGTGGCAGTCCGTGAAGTAGTGTGGCTTCTAAAACTTCTAACATATTTACTCGATCATGAGATGGATCCTACTACTATTCACTGTGATAACTAGAGTTGTTTGAAGCTTTTTGAGAACCATGTGTTTCATGATAGATCGAAACACATTGAGATAAAATATCACTATATCAGAGACATGGTGCATGTAACACCATGTTTCCCCCAATTTGTAAATATAACTATATTGGCCAAGAGACTATGGAAAACTCAATATGTGTGAATGTTTGATTTGATGGGCCATTGTATAAAAGGTCGATGAATGTAAATTATGTTATTTACTAGAAAATGGATAAGTGTTGCATGACTGTTGGAAGGGGGTGTGCTAAGAGAGACCATGAATATTATCAAATAGATGGTGAAGGGGACCAAGAATGGTTGTGTTAACCTCCACCAGACCAGTACTTTGTTGGATTTAATTTCTCAGGATCAAAACAACCCTCTGACCCATGAATGAATTACAAACAGGTTGGTAGGTAGAAAGACCTCCTCAAGAGTTAATTAGGGGATGGGGCAGACCGCTCATCTGTAAGGAAAGGTATTGTTATTGTTAGAATTAGGGAAGTAAATCAGAACAGAAGTGTCCTTTTAAATTTCAGTGAGAATAACAACTAGATCTTATATTCAGAAAATAAATCTACACTGCTTGAACAGAGAAAACAAACATGTGTGCTCAGATCTAAGATAGTTTAGATATTTAGTTAAAGAGTAGATCTAGAATAAACATTAATTCTGATCTATAATGCTGGTGTAATTCTTATACAGATCTAAACTCAAAATAAAACACAATCTAATCATGAGCAATAAACCAAACTTCAGAAACAAGGTGTAAGAACCAAAATCAAAATTTTCTAGATCTGAACAAGTAAACTGATCTAATCTATGAAAGTAGTTAGACAGTATAAAAACTTCAGAAAACAAATGACAATTTATAGATCTGACTGTAAAGACTTACCTAGAACCTTACCTCAAAATTTTGAAGGAGAGCAGCCACACATAGGTAATGTAGATCACTAAAATATGCTCAGAAAAAGTCCAGCTCATAGATCAACCATGTAGGTTAGATCTCTTGCCAAGAGATGAATGAATTTTCTTTCCACCAAGGAGATAGGGCCACAAGGACTTCACACAGGAATTTCTAAAGTCAAACCCTCACACAAACAAAAAAATTTAATCACCCAAACCCTCACACAAAAATTATGTGGATAAACACTCACACAGAAAATTTTGTGGATAAAACCCTCACATAAAAAAAGTAGCTTAAGGAAGGCTGAGGCTCAAGGATGGATCAGGTCTAGACAGTTGCAAGGAGGGCCGCACTCACAAAAACATTAAGGCTGAAAACACCACAGAACACACTACAGTAATTTCCTCAAAGGGGTCGTACCACACCAGTACTCAAGGGGAGCCGCACCAACATAACAGTCCTCAAAGGGAGCCGCACCAACTATAGTCCTCAAGGGGAGGTGCAGCAACACAACAGTCCTCAAGGGGAGTCGTAGCAACATAAAATTCCTCAAGGGGAGATGCAACAACTACAGCAAACACTCCAACAGCAGATGAAAAGAGGGCCACAACAAAGAGAGAGGATATGCTCACCTTAGAAACTCAAGAGCATAAAAATAAAAGCGAGTAGTGAAGGGTATACGGTAGGTTTATTTATAGTTTAGGCTAGGGAAAAAATAAAAGAAATTAAATAAAAAATTATTATTAAAATAACAAGTTTAAATTAATTAATTTAAACATGTTATAATTAACATTTTAATTTAAACTTTACTTTAACCCTTAAGACAAAAACAAAAACCCCAAACCAACACAAACAAGGGTAAAGGAGGGTTTAGGTAGGGTTACATAGTGGCAATACTCATTCATTCATTTTCAGGGTGACCTTATTAACTTTATCATCATTGCATATGGACTGCATCCCTTATGTGGTCATGCCCACCTTCAAGGAGGGTCATATACCAACAAGGTACCTGATCGAGGATCAAGTTGCCCCTGAACATTTATGGGGTCTTATCCAACAAGGTACAATACCAAGGATCAACCCATGCCCTAGGCATGGGTACCCTGGACCATGTCCAGGGGCCCTAAACATATCTAGGGGCTTTAACTGCTTGGTCCCAGACCAAGAACCCCAGTCATATACTAGGGGCCCTAACAAGGGTCTTTTTCCATGGCACTGACTGTTTGGTCCTAGACCAAGTACCCCAGGAGTGTACTAGGGGGCCTAGATCTCAACTAGGGTCTTTGCCATCCTCCTAGAGAATGGTTCTTGCAGCTGCTATAAATTTAACACTCCCTCTCAGCAAGAGAGGCATTCTCAGCTACACTAAACTTGTCACGAAAGTATACAAACTTTGTCAAAGATAGTGGCTTGGTAAAAATATATGTTGTCTGTTATGCCGTCGGAACATACTGAATGTTGAGAATGTTCTTTTGAACCATGTCCCGGACATAGTGATATCTCATCTCAATGTGTTTCAATCTGTCGTGAAACACTGGATTCTCAGTGAGCTTTATGCAACTCTAATTGTCACAGTGAATGACTGTGGGTTCAAGTTTTGAACTGAACAAGTCTGAGAGTAGCTTCCTGAGCCACATTGCTTCTCTTCCAGCAGTACTAGTAGCAATGTATTCTTCTTCTACAGTGCTTTGGGCTACAGAGCCCTGTTTCCTGTTGGACCAGGAAATCATTGTTGAACCCAAACTGAAGCAATATCCAGAAGTACTCTTTTGATCCATTGTACTGCCCATCCAATCTGAATCTGTAAAACCATGGAGCATCACACCTCCACTGGAGGTGTATCTGAGACCATAAGCTATAGTTTATCGAACATATATCAGAATATTTTTTACAACAACCATATGTATATGCTTTGGTTCACACATGAACTGGCTAAGAGCATTTACTGCATAATAGATGTCTAGTCTCGTATGTACGAGATACATCAAAGATCCAATGATATGTCGATATACAGTGGGGTCTTCTGGATCTGAACCTATAACTTGATCTTGTAGTTTCTTTAGGTTAGAGATCATTGGAGTTTTCATGGACTTGCAGTCCATCATGCCAAATCTGCGAAGTATATCAACTGCATATTTACCCTGTGAGAGAAATATCTCTCCTGGTTTCTGCCAAACCTCCAAGCCCAAAAAATAGTGCATGTGCCCCAAGTCTTTCATTTCAAATTCTTCAGAAATATCTCTCTTAGTCTGAGATATCAAGTTTTCCTCTCCAGTGAGGAACAGATCATCCACGTATAAGACTAGGATAACTGGATGATTTTGAACAATCTTTATATAAAGATTTGGATCTACTATGCTCTTGGAGAATCCAAGACTTTGTAGAAAACTATCTATTCTACCATACCAAGCTCTCGGAGCTTGTTTCAACCCATACAGGGCTTTCTTGAGTTTGCACACATGAGATCTTTTATCATGTATCACGAAACCTTCTGGTTGCTCAATGTATACTTCTTGTTCAACTTCATCGTTAAGAAAAGCAGTCTTAACGTCCATCTGGTGAAGTTTTCAACCAAAAACTACTGCAAGTGAGATAATAATCCTAATTGAAGTATACCTGGCAACTGGAGCAAAAATCTCATTGTAGTCAATTCCTTCTTTCTAAGAGAAACCACAAGCCACAAATCTCGCCTTGTATTTCTCAATGCTTCCATTTGTTGCATGCTTTATCTTATAAATCCATTTTGAAGTTACTACAGATTTTCCATGAGTTCTAGGAACTATGGTCCATACATCATTCTTCAAAATAGAATCATATTCTTCATTCATAGCATCTTTCCATACTTGATGTTTGGAGGCATCAACAAATGTGGAAGGTTCTGAATCAATTACAGTATTTAAATGAGCTATGAGACCGGAGTACTTATCTTGTTTCTTTCTTTCTCTGAAGGTGCCCTTAGGAGCTGAATGCTTTTTTGCTTCTTTCAATATCTCCCGACACCAGGTTGGTTTCCTTTTAGTAGGAGGTATATCCATTGGAAAATCAATAGTATCCCTTGAGGGGTCCACTGGAAATTCTGAGGTTTCCTCCCTCTGCTCATCTGGAAGAGGAGATTCTAAAGGGTCCAGTGGTGGAGCTTCCTACTCCTCTGAATCACATGGTAGTTCTCTGGCCCGACGAAAAGTTGTTTCTTCATGAAAAGTCACATCTCTGCTTACTTCGATGAACTTTTGGCCAGGGATATAAATCCTGTAAGATTTTGAGGTCTCACTGTATCCCACAAAAGTTCCTTTCTTGCCGGAGGGCTCTAGTTTAGTCCTCTTCTCTTTTGGAATGTGTATATAAAATGGACTGCCAAAGATTCTTAAATGATCAACTGAGGGCTTACATCCGGTGAAAACTTCTTCAAGATTTTTTGCTTCAAGGGCTTTGTGAGGACATCTATTCTGAATGTAGACTGCAGTACTGGCAGCCTCAGCCCAAAGTGATAGAGGCAAGTTTTGATCATGCATCATAGCCCTGATTGCCTCACAGATAGTTCTATTCTTTCTTTCAGCAACCCCATTCTACTAAGGGTTGTATGGTACAGTTAGCTCCCTCTTAATTCCAGAGGCTGGATAGAGTTCATCGTATTTAAAAGAGTCAAATTCTTTACCGTTATCTGTTCTGAAAACTCAGATGTGTCTTCCAGTTTGATTTTCAACAAGATTCTTGAAATCTTGAAATCTGCTAAAAGATTCGTCTTTAGTTTTTAAGAAATAAATCCAATTTTTCCGGGAACAATCATCAATAAAAATGATATAATAAATACAACCATTCATAGAGGGTGCAGACATGGGCCCACAAAGGTCAGAATGAATTAAATCCAAAATTCCATTTGATTTTCTATTACTGAGAGGATAGGGTTTCTTTATGTTCTTACCAAGTGAACATCCTTTACAAACACTATCATTCTCAACAGAAAATACTGGCATACATGTCACCATCTTTTGAAAACCTGGAAGTGCATTGTAATTGAGGTGTCCAAGTCTCCTGTGCCAAAGCTCACAAGGATTGATCATCTCATGAACTAGAGCTTGAATAAACTGACCTGAAATCTTATAAAGTCCACTTTCACGAGTTCCAATGGTTATAGAAGTACTTAAATCTTCATTTGAGGACCATAAGAAGGCCTTTCCTTTGGAGAAAGCTAATAAATAACCTTTACTTTCTAAAATTGGAACAGAGATTAAATTTTTCTTTAGACCAGGTACATAAAGAATTTCATCAATGTGAAAGATATTACCTGAGTGAAACCAGAAAGAGGTAGAGCCAAAACCTTTTATGTCATAGGTGCCATCATCACCTAGTTCAACCTTTGCCTTGTATTTCTTGTCTTGACAGTTTTCAAGGTTTTGTTTGAAGCATGTCATGTGTCTGGAACCACCGTTGTCTATTAGCCAAATCTCCTCTGACATGGTGATAGTGCCAGAAAGAGTTGAGATGAGATAATATTCCTTATGTTGTTCTTTCTCTTTAGTGGCATCTCTGGTTTGTCTTCTTTGAGGCTCCTCTTGGGGTTTAGCCTCTTCAGTGGAAAATGAGGCTTGAAATCTTCCTCTTCTTTTCTGCTGAAATGGAGGACTCGTGCAATCTCTTGCATAATGTCCTAGCTTATTGCAGTTAAAAAATTTAACTTTAGATAAATGAGGATTTAGATGAGATAGCTTACCTTGGGGTTTCTTACCTTTGGCTTTTGATTTAGAGAACTTCTTCCATTTCTTGGTCTTTGTTGCAAGGGCATGATCTTTCAAAACTGAATAGTCATTTATGTTGTTTAGTCTTCCTTCTTATTCTAAGCAGTCATGCCACAATCTTTCAAAATTAGGTTGGGATTCTCTTCCATTCACGGAAGAAAGAAAAACTCCCCAAGCATCAGGAAGTCCATCAAAATTTTAATTGAACAAGGTCATCATCATCTACAGGAATTCCTATTGCAATAAGTTGATTCTTAATTTGATCAATTTTGGAGAAGAAGGTGGCAATTGTATCATCCTTTCCCATTTTCAAAGTACGTAATTGTTTCTTCAAAATTCTTTTCTGAGTAGGTTCCTTCTTTTCATACAGGTTTTCCAAAGCATCAAAACAATCTTTGGCAGTCCTGAGATGACCAATGATGGGCATCTGCTATCTTTAATAGAATCAAAAATGATTCTTTTAGCCTTGGTTTGTTTCCTTTTATATGTTTCCATAGCTGTGTTTGTGGTAGGTTCTTCAATCTCCCTAGAGATAAATTCTTCTAGATCATTCTCTTCAAGAATGTTCATTATTCTGTATTTCCAAGCATTAAATTTTGCAGCCCCTACGATTTTGTCTTCAACTTTAACTAATGAAGAAGCCATGCTTAGATCTGAGTTAGTTTAGATGGATGATCTCTGCAAAACAACCCTAACAAAGTGGATCTGTGTAGGCTCAAGATTAAATCCTTGATCTCTCTTCACACCCTTAGCTCTGATACCATGTTAGAATTAGGGCAGTAAAGCAGAACAGAAGTGTCCTTTTAAATTTCAGTGAGAATAACAACTAGATCTTATATTCAAAAAATAAATCTACATTGCTTGAACAGAGAAAACAAACATGTGTGCTCAGATCTAATATAGTTTAGATATTTAGTTAAAGAGTAGATCTAGAATAAGCATTACTTCTGATCTATAATGCTGGTGTAATTCTTATATAGATCTAAACTCGGAATAAAATGCAATCTGATCATGAGAAATAAACCAAATTTCATAAACAAGGTGTAAGAACCAAACTCAAAAATTTCCAAATCTGAACAAGTAAACTGATCTAATCTCCGCAAGTAGTTAGACAGTAGAAAAACTTCAGAAAACAAATGATAGTTTATAGATCTAACTGTAAGGACTTACCTGGAACCTTACCTCAAAATTCTGAAGGAGAGCAGCCACACATAGGTAATGTAGATCACTGAAATATGCTCAGAAAAAGTCCAGCTCATAGATCTACCATGTAGGTTAGATCTCTTGCCAAGAGATGAATGAATTTTCTTGCCACCAAGGAGATAGGGCCACAAGGAATTCACACAGGCATTTCTAAAGTCAAACCCTCAGACAAACAGAAAATTTTAATCACCCAAACCCTCACACAGAAATTCTGTGGATAAACCCTCACACATAAAATTCTATGGATAAAACCCGCACATAAAAAAAGTAGCTTAAGGAAGGTCGAGGCTCAAGGATGGATTAGGTCTAGACATTTTCAAGGAGGGTCGCACTCACAAAAACATTAAGGCTAAAAACACCACAGAACACACTACAACAATGTCCTCAAAGGGGGCGCACCACACCAGTCCTCAAGGGGAGCCACACCAACACAACAGTCCTCAAAAGGAGCCACACCAACTACAGTCCTCAAAAGGAGCCACACCAACTACAGTCCTCAAGGGGAGCCGCAGCAACACAACAGTCCTCAAGGGGAGCCGCAGCAACTACAGCAAACACTCCAACAGCAGATGAAAAGAGGGCCACAGCAAAGAGAGAGGATCCGCTCACCTTAGAAACTCAAGAGCATAAAAATAAAAGTGAGTAGTGAAGGGTAGAGGGTAGGTTTATTTATAGTTTAGGCTAGGGCAAAAATAAAAGAAATTAAATCAAAAATTATTATTAAAATAACATGTTTAAATTAATTAATTTAAACATGTTATAATCAACATTTTAATTTAAACTTTACTTTAACCCTTAAAACAAAAACAAAAACCCCAAACCAACACAAACAAGGGTAAAGGAGGGTTTAGGTAGGGTTACATAGTGGAAATACTTGTTCATTCATTTTCAAGGTGACCTTATTAACTTTATCATCATTGCATATGGAATACATCCCTTATGTGGTCATGCCCACCTTCAAGGAGGGTCATATACCAACAAGGTACCTGATCGAGGATCAAGTTGCCCCAGAACATTTTTGGGTTCTTATCCACCAAGGTGCAAGACCAAGGATCAACCCATTCCCCAGGCATGGGTACCCTGGACCATGTCCAGGGGCCCTAGACATATATAGAGGCTTTAACTGCTTGGTCCCAGACCAAGAACCCCAGTCATATACTGGGGGCCCTAACAAGGGTATTTTTCCATGGAACTAACTGTTTGGTCCCAGACCAAGTACCCCAGGAGTGCACTGGGGGCCCTAGATCTCAGATAGGGTCTTTTCCATCCTCCCAGAGAATGGATCTTGCAGCTACTATAAATTTAACAGTTATGAATAGTTTGGGAGTCAGACAGAACCTTGCAAGGACTAGAAGAAGAAGAGTAGTTCGAGATTCAATAAGAAGGGGTTCAAATCTCAAGATTTAAGAACTATAGGAAGGACTCTAGGATAACCCTTCCTACTAGAAGTGTATATCAAAAACATTTCCCCTCCCAGAGTGGAAATAAACCTTTTGGAGAAACCCCAAGAAAGACTGATAACCCAAAGAAAGAACCCTTGAAATGTTGGGGTTGTGGAGAAGAACATCTACTAAGGGATTGCCCACACAGACAACATAACACTATGAGAGCCTACAATATCCAAGAATATACCACATTCAATGATGTGGCTAGGAGAATTCCATGAATTTATACAGCTTTGGATAATAAACAAACCGGCCACCAAGCTTCAATGGTGGATATGGAAGGTATGATCGCCAACCGTCCTGTTTCTATTTTAATTGACCCTGGTTCTAATTTGAGTTGTGTGGCCCCTCAAACTGTTGATAAGTGTAAACTGCAACCAGTTAGACATGTTAATACATGGTTGGTACAACTAGCCAATGGAACCAAAAGAAAAGTAACAGAGGTCATACCATCTTGCCAATTCATCATGGATGGATTTCCCACCCAAGCGACCCTTAACATACTTCCCCTAGGTTCTTATGACTTGTTGATTGGTATGAACTGGTTATCCACTTATAAAACCAAATTGGGCTCTTACCATAAAACTTTGGAATGTGAGAATGAATAAGGGAAAAAAATGACCCTCCAATGGATTCAGAGGCCTGTCTCAGTGAGACAAATATCAACCCTTCAAATGAAAAATAATTGCAGAAAGGGATGTCCTCTATATGCAATACAGGTGTTGGAATATGTTGAGGATGAAAAACCAAACCTACAGGACCATCCCATATTAAGAGAGTATAAATACATGTTTCCAGAAGAGGTATCAGGTCTACCTCCGAGAAGAGACATTGACTTATACATAGAACTTGCACTAGGCGCAGTGCTAGTGTCTAGAGCGCCCTATAGGATGAGTACACTAGAGCTAGTTGAGATCAAGTTACAGTTAAAGGAGATGATGGAAAAAGGATACATCTGAACTAGCGTGTCCCCATGGGGAGTACCTGTCTTTTTTGTGAAGAATAAATATGGCACACTCCGACTATGCATAGACTATAGACAACTCAATAAGACAACCATAAAGAACAAGTATCCCTTACCAAGAATCGATGACTTATTTGACCAATTAAGGGGTGCTTCCATTTTCTCAAAAATTGACTTAAGGTCTGGATACCATCAAGTCTAAATAAAGGATGAATACATCCACAAAACAGCCTTCAGGGCAAAGTATGGTCACTATGAATTTGTGGTCATGCCATTTGGATTAACCAATGCCCCCGCCACTTTTATGTGCTTGATGAATAATGTACTCGGCAAATTCCTAGATAGATTTGTATTGGTTTTCATTGGTGATATCCTAATATACTCCAAGAAGAGAGAGGCGCATAAATAACATATTAAATTAGTGCTACAAGTACTAAGAGAGCATCATCTCTACGCTAAGTTTAGCAAGTATGACTTTTTCCAGAAGCAAGTACATTACTTAGGCCATGTTATTTTTGAAGAACGGGTGGCAGTAGACCCTAACAAGATTAGATCTATTATGGAATGGCCTACCCCAAAGAATGTATCTGATATCAGATCCTTTATGGGCTTATCAAGATATGATAGAAGTTTCATAAAAGGATTTTCCAAGATTGGTTGTCCAATCACTTCCCTTGAGAAAAAGGGGGTTAAATTCACTTGGACATCAGAATGTGAAGAAAGATTTTAGGAACTGAAATACCTTCTGACCCATGTGTCCATGCTAAAGATTGCAAACACTGATAATGACTTCCCCGTGTGCACAGATGCCTGCAAGGAACGACTCGGAGGAGTATTTATGCAAGAAGGGCGTGTAATTTGCTACAAATCCAGAAAAGTAAATGAGCATGAAATCAATTATGTGACCCATGATCTAGAGTTGGTTGCCATAGTGCACGCTTTAAAAATGTGGAGGAATTACCTCCTGGCTAGGAGATTTGTACTTATGACAGACCATTGTGGGTTGAGGCACATGTTTGATCAACCAAAACTCAATGTCAGGAAAGCTAGGTGGATGGCTCTCCTTAGTGAGTTTCATTTCGAAATCAAACACATAAAAGGAAAGAAAAATAGGGTGGTTGATGCCCTTAGAATAAGTGTGAAAACGATTCACCTGACAGTGGTAAGATCCTGTGAAACAGATGTCAGGTAAATAGTCATGAATGCACAAGAAACATATGCATTCTTCAAGACTGTGACCTCGTACCTAAGGCAATAGCTTACAGGGATAAAGTATGAAGGCTATCAGATGCTCGATGAAGGCATGTTAACTTATAGAAACAGATTGTATATCCCAAGTTGTGAAAACTCTAAGAGGTTCATAATGGATGAACTGCATAAGAGACCATATAATGGTCATCCAGGTTATCAGAAAATGATCACGGCCACTAGGAAACAATTTTATTGGCCTGGATTCAAAAAGGACATAGATGACTATCTAGCTAAGTGTCTAGAATGGAAGCAAGTTAAGGCAGAACACCAACACCCAACAGGGTTGATACAACCTCTACCAATTCTAGAATGGAAATGGGAAACCATCTCCATGGATTTCATCACCGGATTACCAAAATCGACCAAGTAGAATGATGTCATCATGGTAGTGGTGGACAAATTGAGCAAGTCTGCTCACTTCGTCCCTATCAAGTCAAATTGTAAGGAAATAGATATTGCCAACATCTTCATGAAGGATATATTCAGACTGCATGGCATGCCTAGGGAGATTATATCTAACAGAGACACAAAATTTACTTCAAGCTTTTAGAGATCTTTAATGGCTAGTTCAGAGACTAAATTGTTGCTTAGCACAGCCTATCACCCTCAAACTGATGGATAGACAAAAAGAGTAAACTAGATATTAGAAGACATGTTAAGAATGCGTGTAATGCATCAACCTAAGAAGTGTGAAGACTACCTTCCATTGGTAGAATTTGCCTACAACAATAGTTATCAAGACTCACTGAAGATGAGCCCTTTTGAATCCCTCTATGGTAGACAGTGCAAGACTCCAATCAGATAGAGTAATCAAGTGGATAGAATTACAATGGGACCCGACATGATGAAATAGATGGAACAACAAGTGATTGAGATAAAGAAAAATATGAAAATTGCTCAGGATAGACAGAAGAGTTACGTCGACAGAAAGAGAACTCCTAGAGTGTTCAAGACAGGAGACCATGTCTATCTCAGAGTTAGGCCTAGGAAGCGTTCCCTGAGAATGGGAGATTGTGCCAAGCTAGCACCTTAGTATTGTGGACCCTTTGAAGCCTTAGATGGAGTGGGACTTGTATCCTATAGGCTAGCACTCCCTCCCATAGTAAAGGCACATAATGTTTTCCATGTTTCATTATTGAAGAAATATGTACATGATTCTAATCATATAATTGACTAGTCTGTGATCCAGGTGGATTTGGAGGGATAATTCCTGCCACAACCTCAATGCATACTAGACAGGAAGGAAACCCCACTAAGGAACCAAATCATTGCATAGGTCAAGGTGCAGTTGAAACAATTTGGCCCAAATGAAGCTACATGGGAAATGGAGGATGCCATGAGACAGGCATATCCATTTTTGTTTACTTCTGTATATACAGATCATGTTGACAGATAGAACATTGAGGACGATGTTCCTTTAAGGCGGGGGGAATTGTAACACCCTGTTTCCCCCGGTTTGTAAATATAACTATATTGGCCAAGAGACTATGGAAAACTCAATATGTGTGAATGTTTGATTTGATGGACCTTTGTATAAAAGGTCGATGAATGTAAATTATGTTATTTAATAGAAAATGGATAAGTGTTGCATGACTGCTGAAAGGGGGTGTGTTAAGAGAGACCACGAATTTTATGAAAGAGATGGTGAAGGGGACCAGGAATGGTTGCGTTAACCTCCACTAGACCTATACTTTGATGGATTTGATTGCTCGGGATCAAAACAACCCTCTAACCCAGGAATGAATTACAGTCAGGATGGTAGGTGGGAATACCTCATCAAGAGTTAATGAGGGGATGGGGCAGACCACAGACTGGGAATTTTGGCCACACGCAATCTTGTTGAGGAAGGCAAGAAAGGAAGGAGTGGTGGGTAGAGAAATACCTGGGAAGAGTGCATAGACGATAGACCAATCTCTCGGTTTCAAGGAAGAACAATGAAAAGAGTGTGTTATGATTGCAGGAAATAGAGACTGAATCGGGAGAAAGAGAGTAACCTTCTTCTGTATCTATAATTGAGTCGGGAGAAGGATATTAACCTTCATCCCTATCTATTTTTGTGTCTGGTGAAGGAGAGTAACATTCCTCCCTAACTTTAGTTGATCCGAAAGAAAAGATTCAATCTCAAAGCATCGTGGTCTATATCGGGGGTGGCCAGTGGTAAATCTGTTAGGAGTGACTGAGCCTATGGTTGGGTGGAAATGGGAACCCCTTCCAACAGTTGCATCACATCTTATGGTTCTGATAAGTGATTTCATGCTTTGTGCTTTGAATTTGGAATAATAGATGCATGTGTGTATTTATATATCTATAAATGGTTTTTGTATTGAAATGGTAAAGTTATGTGTATGTGTTTGTCTTCTTGTGAACTTATGCTTCTGATTGATTGTTTATGTGCCCCAACCTAGCCTTCAAGGTGCCTTGGGACATAAAATTGTAGGACGATCGAGATAGAAAGTATTGTGTCAATCTGGCCTTGTCCGTCTCAAGAGACTATCCCCTTCGGACTCCTTGTTATGCTATCGGGATATCATGCTCAAACCCTTAACAATTTCATGATGAAGCTCAGGAAGGATAGTGAGATTTAAGTCTCGAAAGGGAAGACCCTTTCGTTTGGAAGACGAATGAACGAGATCAATTCGAGAGAACCCATATGACCAACACCTAGGAACCTTAGGCTAAGCCTAAGAGAGCTAAGTCCTTCTGGCTTCGGAGCTCCAGAAGTCCGAGACTTCAGAGTATTTTTGGCCCTCATAGTCATAAACCGACCAAAGGAAATCGAGTTACGGTTACCCGTAAGGTTGACGGGCATTGGGCGGTTTCCCTGGTGGTTAGGTGAACCTATCTTACCGACTAAACCGGAATCCAACTCCTCGAATGCTGAAGTTATGAAGTAAACGAGAGTCGTAGATTTGGGGGAGATCGTTAGGAGCCGTGAAGTAACCAGAACTATATATCAAGGGATCCTTCAGGTTCTTTCCTAGATGACGATATACTAGGGACATGTGGTGTTATCCCCTTTAGTTCGGAGATTGGGCACTTTGGGAGAAAAGAGGAGTTTGCATCACAAAAATCCTGAACGTCGAATCCCCAAGGTAACAAGAGTCGTAGATCTATAAATATACGTGGTCGGATATTGATCGTGAGATCTGAGGGATGTTAGAAGGTTGTCAGTTTGGGGTGACGTGGTGCAGTGACATCACCCAGGGTGATGTGAACCCCAGTTTGACGTGCCACGTGTCACCTAGATTCATGTGTATCACATACCTTATATGCCCATTGGAAAGTAACACATGTCACCCTGACCCCTCCTATGGGTCAGTTCCTGGTACGTGTTCGCCTAGCCAACATGCTTGGTGAAGTGACCGAAACTCCGGGAGTCCGGGACTTCGAGATTCTAGAGGATTTGGAATGTAGCATTGTAGAGAGACCAAAATGGTCTAAAGGCCAGAACCACGTGGAAAGCTTATGAGACTTCGGAAGTTCAGGAATTTGGGAGGTCTCGTGCGTAGATAGCAAGGAGACGTTCAACGTCGAAACATTGAACTCTGAATTCCCCTCTAGCCTGTGTGTCAAACGAGAGTTAATCCAGTCGTCGGATTGGTTGATGGATGGACCTCCCCTACGGGAGGTAGGAATCAAGAGATGATTCAAGATGATTTAGTTAAGGAAAAATGAATTTATGATGCCCCACCCCTTAAAAGAGTATTAAGGAGTTAGGTGTGTTACATTGCAGAGGAAAACAGTACATGTGCAATACCTTCCTACCCATGAGAAGATTGTAGACATATTCACCAAATTGCTTTCCAAGACGAAGTTCGAGTACTTTTGTGAGAGACTTGGCCTGATGGAGAATGTCTCCCTAGCTGAGAGGGAGTGTTGATGATTACAGCTACGTGAGACATCCTCCAGGACACAAACTGAGTGAGTCGGCCTGAGAGAGATCCCATGAGTTGGGTGTGCCCATGAGATGGGTCTGTTGTTCCTTTCTAAGACGGAGAAGGAACGTTGTGTGCCCTTGTGTGGGGTGAGGAATCCCATGAGTTGGGTGTGCCCATGAGATGGGTGTGTGGTTCCTCTTTGATATGGAGATGGAGCGTCGTATGCCCCTATGTGGGGTGAGGAAGCCCATGAGTTGGGTGTGTCATTCTCTCTAAGACGGAGATGAAACAATGTACTGGTCTCCTCTGTGCAGAGAGTTGAGATGATGTGATACTCCAGATGATTCTCCTGTGAGACAAAATGAGAAAGAGATCTGATGAGTAGGACATGTCTATGGTTGAGCACAAGTGAACGTGATCCTAGTGGTTGAGCACTAGTGAGTATGATTCTCCTCTGAGACGCAGTGAGATAGAGATGTGGATGTCCCTATGGATGAGCACAGATGGATGTGCCCCTAGTGGCTAAGCACTAGTGCATGTATGAGATCCCTTGCTATATTTTCCAAGATTCAGACTTACCTGTAACCCTATTTGTGATGTAAAGGGTACAGGTCGGCCCCACCATAAAGTGAAAGATAATTAATATGGTAATTATTAATTATATTGTGAGTTATTGTGGTCAGCCATGTTGTGCCAATAGACACTACTTTTGATATGCTCGGTCTAATATAAATAAAGGTAATTTCCCCATTGAGAAAATATAACACAAGTGGGAGTTTCAAAATTTTAGCAAGTACTTGTTCTTACGAAAAAGTGTGCACCTCTCTTGGGCACTAGCTTTCTAGGTTTTGTGAGAACCCTTGTGTACTAGATTTATGGTGTGGGAAGTCTTTCTCTTGAAGAATATAGAAAAGGATTGGCTAGGTTTTCTTCCCTTGTTGAGAAGGGTTTCCCAAGATACTTATTGTGTACTTGTGCATGGTATTTCTTCTTGTGATCTTGGTTGCTACAACAAATTGTTAATGGTGAAACTGCAAATGTCTATGGTTCAAGTAAAATGCTAAAAATGGAATGAACTTCATACTTGAGCCTGGATTAATGAAAAATCAACAGATAGTTCTATTCATCTATGAAATTTTGATTCTTTTCGTAGTTTCATGTGCCACCATGGGGTCAAATTTTACATCAGGTATGGTTCCCTTGAAAAATCCTCTCCGATTGTTTGGTTTTGAGTCGGTGGAGGCTTGCATTCTTCGTTCTTTCTTGAACTAGAAACTCCTTGATTATCAATATTTAATCCTCCCAATTGTCTTTGTACTTTTCCCAGTATAATGTCTAGGTCGGCACCCGTTTCAATCATAATTTCTTCCATCTCAATGGCTTTAGTCATTGCCTCCTCCAAGGTATCCATTTGGAATGTTCTGATAGGATATTTCACATTCGGGGGCATTGCATTCTTATAACAATCGATAATGACTGGGTCATTGGGTATTTTATCTTCTGGAATCCTATTCAAGGTTTTATTGAACCTAAGATTGAAATCTCGTATTCTTTCATTCTTCCTCAAACTAATCTGGGTGAAATCGGTGAGAAGGGTATGATAAGCAATTGGAGGGGCGAACATAGTCAAGAACATAGTTTCGAGGTCATTAAATGAGTGAATTGATCTACTGGTAAATGTTTTATACCATTCATACACTCTTCCTGATAAGGTTTGCAGAAAAAACCTTACCATGACATCGTCATACTCAACACGGTGAAAATCACAAACATCAAGAAATAAGTGCAGATGCCTCTTTGGATCGATTTCTCCATCTCCAAAAAATTACTTTAGGGTACCCTTAGTGAGAACATGGAGATCATGTTGCTCACCTAGAAGATTTAAAGGAGAATCCCTTAATCTTCTTCTATTTTCAAACCTTAAGTTCTCTTGATTTCTTGCAGCATCTCTTCCACCTCCTTGTCTCTCCTCATGATGCTCGTCTTGGGGTTGCTCATTTCTTTTTCCCATATCCGAAGAGATTCCAAGAATATGCTTTTCACTTCTAAGAATAAAGAGTTTCTAGATTTTACTTCTGGTAATGGTTCCCTTGTATTCTTCCAGCTTCAATCTCAACTTTGTTCTTGTGCTTCTCTAGCTAGCCATTGGTTTCTTCGATCTTGTTGCTCGTCTCTCCTCTATCTCTGGAAGATTTCTCTTTCTTCTTCTTGGACTAAGATCTGCCAGGACCTTTCTAACTCTTCTCAAGTCTCGGCTGTTGTTATTACCAAATTGTATAATTGATGTAAGATGCTTCGTTGATTGTTCAATCCAATTTCTAAGCGGGATTGATCAGCCTAGGGCAAAGTCATATATTTTTTCAAAAAAAATGTTGGACCATGTTTCAATTTTTCAGTTCAGTCCCCAGTATGGTCACCAAAAATGTTGATGCTTGAATCCGTTAGGACTAAAATGGAAACCTCACGAGGATGTAAATACCCCTGTGTTTTTATTGAGGTGGTGCTCCTTTTTAGATTTTCATGGGATTTCTATATATATTCAAAATGTGGGACTTGACAGAAGTGTGTCGCAGTAATTCAAAGAAACATAAATATTGCGAGAAAATAAAAGGAAAATGTTTTTGTTTTCTATTTAAATAAAGTTCCTAAGAAAGGACCAGGAATCACACACTTCACACATTTAAAGTAAATAAGCGAAATTTCCTCACATATATCATAGTTTAAGATAAATATTTATGATCACATGAAAATAAAAAGAAGATGATCTGCATGCATAAGAGAACTTTAACAGAGTGGACACATGGGAAGCTAAAAAAAAAATAATGATAGATCAACCTCAAATACTTTATATTCTGAAAACAGGGTTACAAAGCATAGTCGAGATTGTTCCCAAAGTAAATCTCTTGAAATTTCTAAAAAATATATAGTTTGTTACATATTCTTTGAAATTTTAAATGTGTTTTTCTTAAGGATTGGGATTGGGGCTTCCGCGGACCATAAAGCAAATAAATACAAGAAATAATATTTAAGAAGGAAGACGATGGGCGGTAAAAGAACAACAAGACCTGGTAAGAAGAAAATAGGAGTTATCGGTCTTCGGTTAAACCTTTCTAGTGAAAGAGGTGGAATAACTAGATGAAGGACTTGATAAAGAAAAAGAAGGATATGATCAGCATAAACTTACTATGATGGTCTCTCATTGTTTTCACTTGCTTACTGATGTCCTTTTATCATTTTCATCAACGGTTATAGAAACCGTCTCAATTGTTTCTTTCCCTTCATTGGTCAGTTTATCGATAGCTTTCTTGAACCATTCTTTGATGTGACTTTTCATTGGTGCCACATTGATTTCATGTCGGATTTTGATGTTGAACATCTCTCCCTCCAAGTCTCTCAGATCAAGGGAAATTCCATGTAATTCTTCTTCAATTTCTTGATTTTTC
Source organism: Picea engelmannii (assembly GCA_009831015.1). Classification (NCBI taxonomy): domain Eukaryota; kingdom Viridiplantae; phylum Streptophyta; class Pinopsida; order Pinales; family Pinaceae; genus Picea; species Picea engelmannii. The sequence goes on along the minus strand of ML801124.1, from coordinate 11,632 downwards.
ATGGAGTAGTCCACTAGCCAATTGTCTATGTCGTCCTCATTATATTCAAGTATGCCATAGAACTTTTCAATGGACAACCCTTTAAAGATCTTAACTTGCTCATCAAATTGTTGCTTTGTTAGAAACAACGAGTTGAGGATCAACTTGGGATCTTGGACTTCGTTAGTGCTTCCGGCTAAGTCTACCTCCGTGAGTCTTTTGAATAGTTCATCCCTCCTTGATATGGCTTGGTTTCACGTTTAAACAATGTTATTCAAGCTTTTTATCTTTTCTTTCCAGCATGCGTTCAACTGTTTGATCCGACTTGGAGAGGGAAGATCCTCCTCTCTTCTCCTTATCTATGTCATGTTGGAAAATTTAACATTAAAGGGTACCACAACATCAAGGTAAAAAACTTCTTCATTTTTTAGGTCGGCTTGCAAATACTCATGAAAGGCATGTTCCCTCGAGCCAAAAGAAATCATGTCATTTGAAATTTCTCAAGATTTTGAGATCAATGCCATCCTTTTCTTGATGTTATTCTCCACATAGCTTCTGGTTGATGTAAGTAAGATTGAGGATCCTTTTAATTTAGCAACGGGCGTGGTGGGTCCAACAATTTCCAAAGGGTTGGCAAGGAGTGAAAGAGGAATTAAGGTCTCTTCCAGTTCCTTAATCCTCTCCTTTGACTTTGTATTTTCCACTTCGATGCTACCAATGGAGTCGTCCAATGCATAGTCGGTTGCTCTATGGATTCTAGAAATCTGGGAAGGTCGCATATTTCTTAGGTTAATCTCTAAACGAGATTTCCCTTTTTTATTCTTCACATCACTCTTCTCAATAATTAATTTCTTAGATTCATTGTTCAAAGACAACGCTTTGAAATACAAATGACTCTT
>ML801123.1:373503-430690 GCA_009831015.1 Picea engelmannii | reverse complement strand
GGAGTGTTGACTCCAGGGGTTATAGAGTCTACCAATCCGTCAAGCCAGCGAGTGGCACCCTTGGAGCACATGGTGCATCCTGAAGGGCACATCGCGCAAAGAATTACAAGTCAGCGAGTGGCACCCTTGGAGCACGTGGTGCGTCCTGAAGGGCACGTCGCGCGACAGAAGCAATCGAGGCGAGTGGCACCCTTGGACCACGTAGTGCGTCCTGAAGGGCACGTCGCTTTGAGGATGATGATGAGACAACCTAGATGACCCTGAGACCTTAGCACCTGATAAATTCTTACAATGCCTCCCCTAATTAAATTGTCTCCCTGTTCAATCAAACCTTGATTAAAACATCTCTAAGATAAAGTTGACCAACCCTAAAAAAAAAAAAAAAGGATCCTCCAAAAATAAACCTAGGGCGTAAACTAACACCCACCTAGGAGTTAATTAAATTTTTCTAAAAAGTAACGGGGGTAAAGTAATGAGGGGGTTAAATTAAGCGAAACCCATGGTGTTTAAATTTTAAAGGGGAATTAAAAAGGTATTAAAGAGGGGAGTATAAAATTTAGGATTCCCAAAAAAAAAAATATTTGTTTATATATTGAAAAGAATATTAAGCGCATTATCATTTGGGGGTTTTAACAAAATAATAATAATAATAATAAATGATGGAAAGAGAGAAAGAAAAAGAAAAATAAAAATAAAAATAAAATAAAAATAAGGAAACTTGGAATAAGGAAACATAAAAATTGGGAAGTAGGAGACATAGGGTAAAAAGCAAAAAGGAATCTGCATTAAATAATTACTAAATTTCAGAACTTCCTTTTAGGAAAGTGATTAAAAGCATGAGAGGGGATCTAGGGACCCTAGGAGAAATTTAAGGAGCGATGTTGGGGGAGTGAGGGAATTTAGACTTTTAATTATTAAAAAGAAATTAATTATTGGAGAACCCTAGGGATGAGTGACACTTGGACGGCGGAGATTGTTTAGAGGTTTTGTCATAAAATATTAATTAATTAATAATCAGGAAAGTAGGTGGGTCTCATTTCTCTATAAAAGAGAGGGAAAGGAAGGAAAAAAGGGGGAACGGTTAGCGTAACATTACGCTGCCGAATTGTGGTTGACGGATTTTCTTGTGAGGAGTTGGGTGTAATCTCAGCTTTGTTGGAGTGGTAGCTCAGCCGTGGAGGCGAGCTGAGACGCTAGACTATCTCTGGTTCTTGTGTGGCCCCTTTTCGGCTCGGGGGGCGACGGGGGAAGCAGAGTACCCCTCGCGTTTGCCTGGGAGGTACCGGTGAGTTTTTTGTGGTCGGCGAGCGGGAGCGGCGAGGAGAGCGAACCAGGCACGGCGCGCGGGACGTCTCCGAAGCGGGCGTGTGGCTAAGGTATGATTTTTAAACCGGTAGAATAGAATGCAACTGTGATTTATGAGATAGATCTGCTTGGTATTGGATAAATAAGCTGGTGTTAAATTTTTTTATAACATTGTGGTACTTTCCGTTCCTTCGATGTCTGAATGTTAAATTTATCCCACGACTGCTGAAATTCCTGTTCATCTCTGGCTCATGGTCTTTAACTCGTCAATATGATGATTGTATCTCTGCGCTTTCCATTGATTTTTGCGCTCTATTTCGGCGATTATTGTTGAACACCGACACTTGCTGGATATCCATCTCTGTTAAGTTTTGTGTGCGTTTGTATCCTTGGGGGAGGGCGAAGTCATAAAATGGAGGGCATTAAGTTGTGGACGTTCCGTCTTGAGTACTGTCATTCTGCCCTTAATGGTCCGAATTTATTGCCTTCTGTAGCTTGATTTTCTGTGCCACCTTTGTCATTTCTGCATTTCCGTCCTTCGAAGTTTTATGCATCCAAGCATTCTTTGTTAAAGCTCGTGCAATTCTGTTGCAAGAATGTTCAGCCATTTTACTTGAATTCCTGTCAGCGAGAAAAGAATTGGATAAATTCTGTGGCATGGATCTCGCAATTCTGTCCCTCCGTGAAGTGTCTTAAGTTTTATGCGTTGGCCTAAATTAGCGTAAACGAATTTAAAATTCTAGTTCTTTTTGAAGTTAAACCCATGCCAGAAGTTCTGCCTTAAATTTTGTTGCGTATCAGTCCTTGAGTAAAGAAATTGTATCGGTTCAATCTTTTGCATTCCTGTCATGTAGTCGCTGCTAGTCTTTCTAAGTATGCCTACAGAACATTGGAAGGAGTCAGCGATGCCCTTCGTATGTTCTACTGCCAATAAATTAATTATTCCAGGCAGCTGCGGCTTTCCCTTAATTCACTGGTCACTCGTTGAGTTGTGCAATGTCAAGGGGCGAGATTAATTTTGCCCGGGGCATTGTTATCATTCGGTGGCCGGTGTTACCCTTTTAATTCCAGTCTGGTATTTAGAGGTGGGTCGTTGAACCATGGCCACTCCACAGGCATATTACGGTCTGTCAACCCAGCGTTCACTGTCTCAACCTTTCCCAGTATCCACCATCCAGTTGCGCCCTCAGTGCGGCGAATCTCTCCCGCGATCTAATGATCGGTGCAGTTCAATGGCAATCTGTATGCAATTCGAATTGCTTAGCCGTTTGTTTTCTCCCCTGGGGTCTGCGTTTGCAGAATACATGCAAGCAAATCGCATTCTGTTGCACTCGGACCTTCATCCCTTCCCTTTGCGTTTGGGGGTCTGTGTTCTCCCTAATTCGGGGTCTGCGTTGGTCAAGAGTCGATCAGAATGGGCAGGGATTTATAGCCATATCTCGGCAACCTTGTTGTTTCCCTGTGGCGTCTCTTTGCAGACTGACCGTCCCCTCTGCTGCGGGGCAGCGTTCCTGTAGGAGGGCCGACATCCTTGCCTCTTTTCCATTCATGGAATCACTGACCATCTATTGCCACCTGCTGTTACTCCTTGACAACGTATTACGCCCTTATTTTAATGCGAATTCAAATGGATGTAACGCCGCTACAGACCTAGGTTTCGTTCCCTTGCATTTTTTTGCGCGGATTCCTAATAATTGCTAAACTGGGAGCGTAAGCCTTTTTCCACCCAATTGTGAATTTGTGGCTTTTCTATACATCGATTTATGACTTGCTATCTTAACTGTTTGTTTTCTGGATATTTAGTCAATCCATTATCGCCCTCTTTATTATGGCCATTTTCAATTTTGTCGTTTTATATATTGTTTTTTTAATTTTATTTCTGATGCTATCCGTATGATGCCTTTTTATGTAGTCATGTTAGATAATGGCATTGCCAATGGTCGATTTTATCTAGGGTCCTTTAATTTAAGTATTTAACTTCATCAAATAAATAGGGTTAGTGTTATGTATGGTCACCTTGGTTTTATTGAGATTATAAAATTGAGGTCGTATTGCTACGTGGAGCAGGATGACACTTATACCTATGATCGTATTGTTAGCATTATTTTAAAATAGGGTGTTTGTAAAAGGAGTCATTTTTTTTATCGTTCTTCTAAATATGTCAACACTTTATATTTAAAGCTATTTAAGCGTTGCCCTTTAAATTGGATACCTACATGAGACTTTTGAATATTGATATGRAGGTATATATTAAAGATCCCACTCATGATGTCATTTTAAACTTGATGATAAGATTATTTAGATGTAGGTGGTTTAAACGAGATGTCTTTWAAAAAAAAWATATAATGATATGGACATTATTAAAACTGATGTCAATTGTAATATGGATGATTGTCACTCTCCTTTAGATCTTTGTTATATTATAAGATTGTTATTAAAAATTTATGGTGTGTATTGTAATTCAAATTCGATTCCATAATCGTGATGCTATGTCCGTATAGGAGCTTCTTTAAATCAAATGCTATCCTTATTTATTGTTATTTCACATATTGATAGTTGTCACATCCACTAGTGCCCTTTTAACTTTTGACATTTAATTTTATTAATTAGATGGCCGTTTTAATTCATGAAGTATGTTGTTTTCTTTTTCAAATAATGTTACCTAAATATGATGTCTTTTAGTGCATTACTATTGGACCTTAATGAACGATTTAATATTATAAGGTCATTATGGATTTAGTGTTGGTAGCATATAAGAAGTAGAATAAATAGCCAATTCATGGTTCAGAGTATGACATCAACGATAGATGGTTAATGTTCATGATAGAGTTATTTGTAACTTTTAAATATTGTTAATAACATACGAGGCGCCATAGCCTGGAATTACATAACCTATTTACCCAAGTGAGTATATCGGGGTGGTTGATCTTTAATTATTGTGAACTTGGGTGTCCGTTGTCAGAATCCTTGTCACGCGCCTTCCGTAAGGGGCGCAGTTGTTCTTCTTACTTATGTTGTACTTGATTTGATCTGTTGGTTGCTTGGTCTATTGAGTCGGGTGGGATGTAGACACCTCCATGTTCCTCAGAACAGTTGCCAGCCTTGAGACCTTAAATGGTTAAAGACGATGGGAACCTGGGCTTGAGCGTTGATTATGTGTCTTGGAGGTCCTAACCTTGCAGGGTAGGACGGTCGGGAGGTCAGTCGTATTTAGTGGTCAGTTTTACTTTTTCGCTAAATGTCTGCGTTGTGCACCTCTGCCTATGGTTGTGGTTGTTGTAGTTTCTCGTTGAGGCCTGCAACGTTCTTGTGCTGAACTTCGTGGTTGAGTCTTGTTGTTGTCGAGTGGCGTCGTACGGTTCAATATGTTGCTACTTCTACACGCGCGCACACACAAAAAAAAAAAAATTGCACCTGTTACTAGAATGGTTGTCGTAACGGACAGGTTCGTCACAGAATTATGATGTACGATCCATAAAAATGAGATTTTTTCTCTCGTCTGAAGATTGTTGGGAAGTAGTAATTAATGGGTTCAAGGAACCAGATCCAGTGGATCTGCAAGCCATGACGAACGTGCAAAGAAATGTGTTTGAATACCTCAGGAAGAAGGACAGCAAAGCCTTGTGGCTCATTTAGCAAAGGTTAGAGGTATATATGTTCCCCAAAGTCGCAGTAGAAAATCATGCCAAGCAGGCATGTGATATTCTCTAAATCGCCTATCAAGGTAGAGACACAATAAAAAATGCCAAGTTGCAGAAACTCAGGAAGAGTTTTGAGACTCTTCAGATGAAGGATTTCGATTATGTGGATCAGTTCATGACCCACATCACAAGCATTGTGAATCAACTGCACACACATGGAGAAGACATTCAAAAGCAAAAAGTTGTTGAGAAGGTACTTTGTATCCTTTTTGATAAGTTTAATATGGTCGTAGTTTCCATAGAAGAGTCGAAAGACATGTCGACCCTCACAGTTGAAGAACTCATGGGATCTTTGTTAACCCATGAAAATAGGTTCAGTCGAAATATTGAATCTTTGGAGAACGCATTTCAGTCTCAGGCCCCCACAAGCAAAGGAAAAGGTCGATGAAATAGAATCAATGGAATAAGAGGCAGAGGACGCTCTCAAATGGGAGAGAGGTCAACTTCAATATGTTTAGAACAAAGTGAACAATCAAAACAAAGGCACTATCAAAACCAAAGGGGGAGAGGAAGAAACTTTAATCAGTCAATATGGACTGACAAATCTAGGATCCAATGCTATTATTGCAAAAAATTTGGTCACTACGAAAGTAAATGTAGAAAGAAGAAAGCATATATGAACATGGGAAGAGCAAATGTTACCAACACTAAATAAGAAACATTTGAATCAATGTTTTTCTCATGTCAAGTCATGGAAGAAGCAAGCAACAATCGTGATCTTTGGTTGTTGGACAGTGGATGCAACAATCATATGACATGTAACAAAGATTTGTTTACTAGTTTAGATATCTTTGTCACATCTCAAATTAAATTGGGAGATGATTATCAAAAAGAAATTTTTAGGCAAGGGTGTAATTTCTGTATTGACCAAGCAAAATGAAAATAAAAATATTCATGATGTTTATTATGTACCTGGTCTTAGACATAACCTAATGAGTGTAGGCCAGATGAATGAACATGGCTATAGAGTCATTTTTTAAGGTTCCAAATGTACAATATTGGACAAACCACCCAGTAAGAAAATCATAGCTACAGTACAAATGACCAAAAATAGAATGTTTCCTTTGATATTGAGAAATGTAAATTTGTCACAGTCATATGCACAAAATATTTCAATCTTAGATGATACTTGGTTGTGGCATCTTAGATATGGTCATTTACCATTTAGCAGTCTTAGTCTTTTACAGAAGAAATCTATGGTCAAAGGTTTTCCCATTATAAATGAACAGAAAAACTTTTGTGAGAGTTGTATTTTGGACAAACACCAAAGGGATAGTTTTCCCAATGCTTCCTACAAAGAAAAAGAATATCTCGAGCTAGTGCATACAGACCTTTGTGGTCCAATGCAAACTCAATCAATAGGAGAAAAATTTTGTTTTCTAACATTCATTGATGATTTTAGTAGAAAACCTTCGATTTATTTTCTTAAGAACAAATCAGAGACATTTGAAAAATTCAGAGGATTTAAATCTTTGATTGAGAAATAGAGTGGAAAATACATCAAAGTACTCAGATCATATCGAGGAGGTGAGTATGACTCCAAAGATTTTGCATCATATTTCATGCAATATGGGATCAAGAGATAGTTTACCACAAGATACACTCCACGACATAATGGAGTAGTTGAAAGGAAGAATTAGACAACAATGAATATGGCTAGAAGCATGTTGAAGGCCAAGAATTTTTCAAATGAATGCTGGAGTGAAGCAGTGGCATGCTCAGTATATATTTTGAATTTTTCACTAACTAGCAGTTTAGAAAATCAAGTCCCTCAAGAAGCATGGAGTGGTATGAAATCAAGTGTTTCTCATTTTAAAGTTTTTGGTTGTGTGGCTTATGCACATGTCCCTAAAGAGATAAGGAGAAATCTTGATGATAGAATTGAAAAATGAACATTTGTTGGATATAGTGAACAGTCTAAAGTATAAAAGATGTATAATCATATTACCAAGAAATTGATAGTAAGAAGAGATGTGAAATTCCAAGAAGATAAATCTTGGGATAACCAAACAAGTGAAATGATTGTAGATTAGGTTCCTTCTATACATGAAGATAAACAGGTGGAAGCTACAGGACAACAATATTCTCCACCAAGACTTCCAAGATTGCAAGTACAAGGCCAAGTTGAACAAATAGAGCATAGTTCTTCTTCTTCTTCTAGCAATAATTCAGATCCCACTATAGCAAATTTGAGGAACTAGAAAACAAGAAGCTTGAGAGAAATTTATTAGTAGAATGATGATGTGGATCAACAAACACACTTTGCTATGTTATCATATCAACCAGTATACTTTGAAGAAGTAGTCAAAGAAGAAAAATGGGTTGATGCAATGAATGAAGAAATTGAAGCAATTAAAAGAAATGACACATGGGATCTTGTGGATCTTCCTACAGGTAAAACCAACATTGGAGTTAAATGGGTGTATAAGAAAAAATTCAATGAGAAAGGAAAAGTAGAAAAGCAAAAGGAAAGATGTGTAGCAAAATGGTTTGATCAACAACCCGATATTGACTATGGAGAAACATTTGCTCCAGTAGCACGTTTGAATACTGTCAGAGAAGTTTTGGCAGTTGTAACTCAAAACAAATGGTCAGTCTATCAAATGGACGTTAAATCAGCCTTTATAAATGACATTTTACAAAAAGAAGTTTATGTGGATCAGCCACTGGGATTTCATATTAAAGGTAAAGAGTACAAGGTGTACAGATTGAAGAAAGAACTGTATGGTTTGAAGCAAGCTCCAAGAGCTTGGTACAATCACATTGATTCCTATTTTCTCAACAATGGGTTCAATAGGAGTAGCAATGAACCCACACTTTACACCAAAAGAGATCAGAAAGGTAATATTTTGATAGTTTTGTCTATGATGATGACATGATTTATACACAAAATTGGTTTTTGAATGAATTCAAAGCAGCCATACAAAATGAATTTGAGATGACTAATATTGGTCTTATAAAATATTTTCTGGGAATTGAAGTTGAGTAATATGAAAAATGAATTTTTATTTGTCAGCGAAAATATGCCACAGATATTTTGAAAAAGTTCAAAATGAACAAATGCAAGCCAACAGATACACCAATTGCAACAAGTACAAAACTAAGTAAACAAGAAGAAGGAACAAAAATTGATTATACTCTATATAAGAGGGTTGTAGGAAGCCTCATGTACCTTACATCTACTAGGACAGATATTATGTATGTAGTGAGCTTAATTTCCAAATTTATGGAAAATCTCAAAATTTCACATTGGAAAGTTGGAAAACGAATTTTGAGGTATATTGCAGGTACAACAGATTATGGAATTCGGTATTCCAATTCGGAAGATGATTCAATTGTTGTATATAGAGATAGTGATTTTGCAGGTAGTGTTGATGATAGGAAAAGTACCTCTGTGTATGCATTTCTATTGGGTACATGTTTAATTTCATGGGCCTCAAAGAAACAATCCATCGTCACAATTGCTTCAACAGAAGCAAAGTATGTGGTAGGAACTTTAGCAGCTTGTCATGCAGTTTGGTTGAGAAGGATCCTTAGTGATCTTGCACATGAAGAGAAGGAGCCAACTCCTATATTTTGTGACGACATTTCAATAATTGCATTATCTAAGAATCATGTGTTTCACCGCAAGTGTAAACACATTGACACTCGCTATCATTTCATTCATGATCTTGTCAATGATGACAGAATCATGCTACATTTTTGTGGTTCAAAAGAACAATCAGCGGATATCTTCACCAAACCATTGGGAAGAAATAATTTTGAATTTCAAAGACAACACTTAGGCATTGTTTGTCTTGATTTTTGTAATGGTCGAAATTAAGGGGGAGTGTTGAATGATGTAATTTCTCCCTTATTACTTGTTTGAATAAAACAAATAGATGGATAAGCATATTAATTGCATAGATAAGATAGGTGAAGTTGCATTTATTAGGTAGATGAAGGATGGAGAATTCTATAGAAATATATCATCTCATGTATTTTGATTTCAGTTTTATGTATAAATGTGAAGAAGAGATCAAGGGTTCCATTTTTGTGTGTGTTCATAATATGTTTTGTTTTTGCTTACCTCTTCTTGAACATGAAAAATTTGAATACTTACCTTCCAATATAAGGACTTATCTCATCTTCCCCAACCAATTCCAATGGTAGGTTAAAACCATAGTTACCAGCATAAATTCATCTTAACCTCAGATCTATCAAGCAAGAGGGATCAAATCTCTCGAGGTGCAAACCTTTAACCTTTCCTCAAGTTTTTCACTCTAAAATTTTTTTACACCTCTAGAGATTTGATCATTTTCAGGGCTTGATAGATTCGGGGTTAAGATGGATCTATGTTGTTGAATTATCCTCTAAAATGTATGTTTAAATATTAATCTCTGTAAATATTGCATCTAAATCAACCAATATAATGCATGTTCTTTGCTTTCTTTATATTTTATTAGATATTGTTTACTATATTTATTTGATTTAAAACGTTTAGTATATAATTTAGAGTGGAAAATTGATGATATTTTATTGATTAAATTCTCAAAATATTATGATTTTTCACTGTGAACTGCTACATATAAATACATCTATAAATTAAAATTGTTTCAAAATCACTTTATAAATTCTTTAAAATATTACCAATGAAAAACCATTAATTAATTATATATATATATAACATGTTTTATTTAGTTATTCCTCAAACACTCTGGGGAAGTGTTCACTACATTTTTGGTCAACAATACTTAGTTGGCAAAGCATTTCCAAGCTCCCCCTCATTTCAAATTGTTTGCGCAAAAGTTTTTGCACACTCTCATTAAATTTGGTGAAATCACCATACCTCTTAAACATGGCCCTTTCCTCTTCCTTCATGTCATTAGCACTATCATATTTTATATTTATGATTGACATATTGACATCAAATAAATCTTGTATCCTCACTCATCATCATGTGTTACCCATGTCTCCTTTATCAAACATGACTTTTTAAACAAAGGGAAAGTGAACATATTATTAGCACTGCCATATTTTGTATTTATGATTGGCATAGTAACATCAAATAAGTCTTAGATCCTCACTCATCATCCTATGTTACCTATGCCTCCCTTTATCAAACATGACTTTTTAAACAAAGGAAAAGAAAACAGTTAAGATTAAAATTCATATCATATGTAACAAGGTCAATGTACTACTACATTTCTATATAATCCACTTTCCAAAAATTTCTTTCATACATTTCCCTTCGACTATAACATTATTTCATAAAAATTATACATGTTATGACTTTAACTTATACCAAAGGTTAAAGGATGTATTATTTGATCATATAACATGGGCCATAATTGTATTCCATTATTAATCCATTTCACATCGTTATATAATGTTCCACAACAAACCCAACATACTTGTCCATGTTTTCATAACCCACTTTTTCAAGATATATCTCTCCAGTATTTTAATTATAACATGAAAGTTATACCACACTTTTTGGGATTATCACTTTGGCATTATTCTTATGCCATATTATAAAAAAAATAATATCTTTGTGTCAAGAATTATGGTTATACCTGAGCTTAGTGGGATTTCCATTTACCCTTTGGACCCAAGATTACTTGGAGTTATATAAAGCGTTGATAATGCATGGCACAAAGGATTATATAGGTCGTGGAAACTATACTTTGCATTGTTCTATATATGAGACTTAATATGATGAGACTTAATATGATGAGTTGAATGCAAATCTTTGGAACCTGTCAAGGCCTATAGGGAGACCGTTGATTGTAATTACTCAGGTTTAACATCAACGAGGGACACATATATAAGTTGTGAATAATAATTGTCAAGCCTTATAGGGAGACCGTTGATTGTAATTACTCAAGTTTAACATCAACGAAGGACACATATATAAGTAGGGACACATATATAAGTTGTGAATAATAATTGTAAGTTTTGGCATCAACAAATTCAAGTAACCTTGAGATTTAATCAAAAAAATAAAACGTTCCACAACATGATGAAGCATTAAATATTGATTAGTTCATTAAGCACCATAAGGAATGTTATTTAGAACGAAAGGTAATAAAGGTTCATATTCTTTCTCTAAAAAAACTCAAAGACGAAAATGATACAAGATCAATGTTGTAATTTGAAAAAAACATAAAGAAATACCACAATACAACATAACGTTCGATGAATGTTATGATGTGACATCACATTTCATTAACCTCTGAATGCAAAAAAACTCTTAATATAGAAAAAATCGTGAATATATACAAACTAAACATAATACAAGAAAGATTGAAACTACAATATATAAATATTATTCATATTTTAAATCTCTTATACAATGGGACATACTCAGGTTCCTCAATGTCACATAACCATTCAGTAAGATCACAATCAAACATATCCATATTATAAAATATTTCAAAATGAATGTCACAATCTGACATAACCATTGAACAATTTCACAACACAACAAAACCCTTTACCAACATTGCAATACGACAAAACCTTTAATAAATATCATAATATGAAATCACATTTCATGAACGTCACACTACAACAAAACCTTTATTGAATATCACAACATGAAACGACATTTGATGAATATCGCAATGTGACGTAACTATTAATATGTCACCATATTATTATTATTATTATTATATATTATTTTTTTAAATATGATATTATAATTTATTTTTCATATAAAAATTTATAAATATTGTAACAATATAATAGCATTATACTACAATATTTATATTAATTACAATATTTATATTAATATTAATATGTGTTTATTGATTAATAATAAAATTATGTATAAACTTGTTTCATATAATCTAAAACATATATTATATGTATGTAACTTAATATAAACATGGTTCTTTGTTGGCGTGCATAGCATTGGAAGCCAACGTAAATAAATTATTGTGACTAGTGAATTTATCAAAGACTCCAAGAAGGTTCTATCCATTACCAAAACGATTGGTCAACCATCTTGTATATTGTTGTACAAAGAGTTGAAAGTCTTGTTTTGGAGGTGCTCATGAAATGGATTATTTCTTGTGCTATTGAAGCATCTTGCGACACTTTTGACTGTTCAGATTGTCGATCTAGCATAGTGAAGCATGCATGCCATTCGTTGAAGCTTGTTGTTGAAAGAACTATAGGGAGATTTTGAAGTTTGTGCTGAAAGGATTATATTGTTTCAAAAATGTTGTTATAATGGTGCAACGTGACCGTGATCTAGAAAGGTATGCATGAATCTTTCACTACTGCTCCATAGCCTGCATGTTGGTCATAAATGCGTGTTACAGCAGGACTGCTCTGCTCAATATAATCTGTCCAAAAAGAAATGAAGATACTTCAATCTCTTTGGTTAATGGAAGGTGAATATTTAATCACCATTAATGTTATGGAAGAGAGTATCAATGCGATATGTTTTAAATCTATTTGTTTTGATGTGCCCAACTCAGTTCACATACATATTTAGTCTCGTTGGTTCCAAGTGAGAAAGAAATAAGTTTATCAACCGATAAAAAAAAATCGAGAAGTGAAAAAATTGAAATGGAAAGTAGAAGGTCAAATGTATGAATTGTGGGAACATAAAAGGTCACCTTATCAATGATGAAAGGGTGGTCGAGTTGGGTCCTATAGAAATTTTCACTTTCATATTGAACTTCAAATAACTCTATTATTCAGACATCGATTCAAAGAATTGTTTAGAGATATATTATTTAAGTTATTATTATATAACAGGTAGAGTTAACATTATTATCTTAGTTATTAATTTAAAAAAAAGAGAAGACATTTCAAGTCGGTATGTTTTAGTTCCTTTAACGAAATCAACCTTAACTGATAGAACTGATCACCTAGCAAGATTAAATGAGCATCGAACAACCATATCAAGGGGGAAAAAACTTTGAGAGAGGTATGCTTGGAGTGCAGTGAGGTTTTGTTCTTTAAATTATCATTCATCCTCTATAGTTTCAGCAAGGATTGACGAAATTGTTGGCAGCAAGGAGTCTTGTGAAGCAGGGAAGGGATGAAGCGAGGATGAGCTTTGCTGGTTCTCATAAGGTGAATGGTTTACTTGTCAGCTTGTTGTATTTAGGCCTAATTTTATTTAGCACTAATCTGTTTCTCATATGCAAATTCTCACCTTGTGTTATCACCACCATTGCTCCATTCCATTTTGGCTCAACTTTCTTCTTTTTTGTGTTCTTGGTTGTTCTATTGTAACTTTGTTCTAGAATTGCTAAAAGCTAAATACCTGGCCCAAGTCTATGCAGAGACTTGTAAATTCCAAAAAATCAAGAATTGTATGGGAAACATTTTTAAATAAAGATCAAAATCCTTTAAGCTCTAAAATAGTTTATTTATTTATTTTCTTCAAATCTCAATTTTCTTCATCTTTTTCTTAATACAACACCTAAAAATTAAAAAAAAAAATTATAAAACACACTAATGAATTTATTACTTTTGTAAAATTATGTAAATAAGTTTATTTCATTTTATTTTTATTAGCTAGTTTTAATATGTACAAAATTTCGTTTATTTTCTTTACTTACTTTATCGATTTATTTCTCTTATTATTTATTACATTTTAACTTATATATATATATATATATATCACATCACTATAATTGATTTTTGTAGTCTTCAAACTAATTTTTTGTTTAATATGTTTTTCTTTTAATTGTTTCACTTTAACACTAACATATTTACATTAACTCTTCATTAGTTTTGTCTTAGTTTACTTTCTTACAAAATAAATAAAAATATATTTTTAAGTTAGGGTTCTCTTGTACATATTTTTCTTAAGTTGTTTAATTTTTTTTAAGTTTTGATTTAACTTTGTTATTTCAACTTTATGAACTCATACACAAAAGTATAAAAATCATAAATTATAAAAGCATAAAAATTAAGTATTATAAAAATATAAAGCAAAAAGGAATTCATGTTTGGACTTTAGGTTAGAGGAGATTTAACTTAGAGTCTAATGTGTTTTTTTGTTGGGGCTCTAAACTCAGAGTGATATTCCCATCTCTTCCCACCTAGACCCATGAGGATTTTCCTAACTCTAATAAAATGTTCAAAACTTCAATATATTTTCAATCGCTTAAATAGTCTTGCATAAAACATTTATGCATAAACATATCTCATTTTCTTTGTTACCCTTTCACTGTGACTTGAAAAATGGTATGGCATGAGACGTTTATGCATAAACACATCACATTTTCTTTGTTACCATTTAATTGTGACTTTTGACTTTTGAATACAAATTATTTTTATGTATTTCCTCAAGGTAGTATCTTAGTTCATAGTATAAATAGAACAATTAAATATAGAGGAGTTAACAAAATATATATATATATATATATATATATATATATATATATATATATATTTCATTCTTGGTTAAGTTTTATATGGTGAATGTAAGGGGTTTTATTTTTATTTCGATAGAGTTTAAATTTTTTTTAATCTAACACATAACACTAATACTTCAAGACCTCTTTCCATAATGGCATTATTTTTATGTGTTACATTAAAAATAAATAAAATTTTACTTAATTATATATATATATAAAAGAGATATATCTACTAAATCAAATAAATTTAAGATATATCTAAACCAATTTTAATTCGTTTTAATTTGATATCTATTAAATGTTTTAAAAAATAAAATTATTGTATATGTATAATAATACTTGAATTTCTTTTATCTACTAAATCAAATAAATTTAAAATATATCTAGGTTAGTTTTAATTATTTTAATTTGATATCTATTAAATGTTTAAAAAACAAAATTATTTTATATATATAATAATACTTGAATTTCTTTTTTATAATTATAAATTTAAAAGATATTTAATTCGTTTTAATTTGATATCTATTAAATGTTTTAAAAAATAAAATTATTGTATATGTATAATAATACTTGAATTTCTTTTATCTATTAAATCAAATAAATTTAAAATATATCTAGGTTAGTTTTAATTATTTTAATTTGATATCTATTAAATATTTAAAGAACAAAATTATTTTATATATATATAATAATACTTGAATTTCTTTTTTATGTTTAATCTCATCTATATTTAATTGTTCCTTTCCTTTATTTATTTTGTCTCTTTCCTACAATATTTTCTACATTCTCACCTCTTCCCTATCACGTAAATGTTTGACATTTAACTTAAAAACATTAACATTTGTGAAAAAACATTAATATTAGGAACTGAGATACTTCCTTGAGAAAAAAGACACAAAAATAATTTGTATTCAAAAGTCACAATCAAAAGGAATCAAAGAAAATGAGATATGTTTATGCATAAACGTCTCACGTGAGACCATTTAAGGGATTGAAAAGATATTGAAGTTTTGAACTTCTTGCTAGAAATAGGAAAATCTTTCCCAAGAGTGTTTGGAGGAAGAGCTAAACAAAACATGTTTTTATTATTTTAAATTGTTTTTTATTGGTAAATTTTTAAGAATTTATAAATTGATTTTGAAACTATTTTAACCTACAGATGTATTAGAATTTATAAAGTGATTTTGAAACTATTTTAATTTATAGATGTATTTATATGTAACGGCTCGTAATGACAAATCATCTTAATATTTTGAGAATTTAATCAATAAAATATCATCCATTTTCCACCATAAATTATGTACTAAATTTTTTAAATCAAATAAAGATAGTAAACACTATCTAATAAAATATCAAGAAAGCAAAGAGCATGCATTATGTTAGTTGACCTAGATGCAATATTTACACAAAGATTAATCTTTAAACATGTATTTTAGAGGATAATTCAACATCATAGATTCATCTTAACTCTGGATTTATCAAGCCCAGAGAGGGATCAAATTTTTAGAGGTGCAATTTTTTTTCACAGTCCAAAGCTTGAGGAAAGGTTAAAGGTTCGCACCTCTAGAGATTTGATACCTCTCCACACTTGATAAATCCATGGTTAAGATGGATCTATGTTGGTTCTAGTCGTAGGTGGTCACACAAACTTTGTAGATCAACAACAATATGTATATCTATATGTAGAAGATTGATCTGATCATTTGAAATTTATTTAGTTACATCAGTTTGTTGAGAATATAGAGAGTATTAATCAAAAGTATAGTTAGTGAGTTATATGACGAATGTGTTGAATATAAAAAGTAACAATGTAGAATGATGAAAAATCTGATAATAATAAGAATGTAGTAAATTACAAATATTTACATAGTGATCAATCTCAATCTTTCTCTTTTTCTTTTCTACTTTTCCAGGTTGAGCACATTTTTCACATTTTATATATCTGAATATTATAATTGTTTTAATGTGCAAATACTGATAGATAAATCATACATAACCAAACAAAGTACATGACTTCAACTTATAATATATGTTTTGAAATTTGTTTTCACTACCTTATTGCTAAACTCATTTCAATCTAATGATAGAGGATTAATTTCATTCTTATCATTTATTCAATTAATTAATGTATTGAATCATTTTTCTTAGTATTATCAGTGAAATCAATGCACCATATTGTTTTATGTTATATCATTATCAGTGAAATCAATACGCCATGTTGGTTTGTGTTATATCATTGTTAAATTGAATACAACTATTTGTTTATGCTAAATCATTTTTTATTATATCATCACTTAAAATCAATGCATATTTTTTTGTCTTAAAATATTGCAACTAATTTCTCAGAGAGCACATCTAAGATAGTTCCCTTAAAATAATTTCCAAGAATATATTAAAGAGCACAACTACAATAGTTCACTTAATATTTATTGTTATTGTTTCCATCACATAGTTTTTGATTTACTCAATATTATATTATTCTCTTAGGAGGGACATGTGTCAACTCTAAGTTGAGAAACATGTGTGGAGTTGAGCATGTTTTTCACATTTTATATATCTTAACATTATAATTGTTTTAATGAGAAAATACTAATAGATAAATCACACATAACCAAACAAAGTACATGAATTCAACTTATAATATCTATTTTGAAATTTTCTTTCAAAATATGCTCAACCAAGTTCGAATTCGAATTCAATTAGATATGGAACAAATTCGACTGCCTGAAATTCAATACGGAAAAAATTCGAAGTACACATCTTACAAATACTCAAATAGACTATGTTTTCAAAATTTTAGAAAATCGAAATGTACAATCATTATATTCAAAACATCGAAACCTCAAAGAAGCCTAAAAAATTGTTTTGAGTCATGTGTTATAAAAGATACAACTGGAATTAGATAGTACAACAAAGGGCATAGTTTTACATGTGAATGACAATTTGTTATGTATAATGTAAACACTTTCAAACATGAAGGGCTTGAGAAACCTTTCATGAGATTCCACCAACCCAATCCAAGGCTAGCGTGAAGCATAATTATTCATTTCCCATCTCTCTTGGAAGAAAATTGATCTGGCACTAAAGGGGAAGGGAAACATGCAGTCTTTATTTTCACTTATGTATTTAATTTTTTGCCCTCTTTTTTTGGGTTCTTGTTATGACCCAAGGGGGGCATATATATGGCTAAATATATATGATATGAGCCCAAGGGGGGGCATATATGGGCCTAAATGTACATGTAATGTGGAAATACATATGTAATATGGTCGGCCTAGTGATAAAGGGGTCTCATGTGAAAGCGTGGATAGTTATATATAAGATATCATGTATTCATTATTAAAGGGGAATTGTGAAGTATGAAAGGTAATTGGTTATTTGGAGGGGGTTTCCCTATTCTTTAAGGAGTTATTGTGTAACTTATCTATATTCGAGTTGTGCTCCACATTGACATTTTGTACATGGTGTGTACTTTTGTTATTTTATGATATTTTGAGTATTTTGACCCTAACATTTGGTATCAGAGCTCATGGTCTTGGGGTTTCACTACTACACCTGAGACACCTTGTAATTTTCACAATAACTCGGTTTTTATGGCGTTTTATAAGGAACCTATTGGAGGATATTTATTAGACAAATCAAGGTAAGTGGCATAAAATTTCCATCTCCTTCTACCTTATACTTTCGGAGATATAGCATGTTTAAGATAGGGTTCTGAAATCATCATGAATTTAGTCATCTCAAAATTTTCGCTATAATTTTTTTTTGTACCATTTCAGACCCTGCAATCCGTAGGATATTCATATAAGTTATTAAGGTATTTGTGATAAACATTTCAGATTCTGGGTCATCTTAATTTTTTATATACAGCTTGTGTAAGATACGACATTTCACTAGTCTTATTGACTAGTCTCAAAGAGGTGTTCCGGGTAAACCAACCATAACGTCTTCATAGAGGATACAAATTGAGTGAGACTAGTTGCAATGAATAGTGGATAGTCCATAGTATCTCTGGTACAATTTTCATAATTTTATATCAATTATTGTGCACGTGGCATGATATAAAAGTGCTCTCTCCTAGAAAGACCAAAAATCATTAAGGTATGGGGAAGTTACCATAACTTCCACTTGGAACATCCAATTTTGGTCAGACCTATGGAATTGCAAAGAGGAAATTTCAGAGTAATAGAGGTAGCAATTTCAAACTAATAAGGGCTGGAATTGCAGAGATACATCAGAAGTAAGGTCGGCTAGGAGGACAGGCTCCAAATCAAAGTATGTTGACTTAACTATCATAACTTTTTATTGAAATGTCTGATTGAGCTGATTCAAAATACATTGGAAAGATAAAACATAGAAGAGAATATCGAAACAAGGATTATAACTATTTGATACATTTATCCTTAATATACAGAGGTTGGAAGTCAAGGATTTGGGTTAGACCTCAATTAAGAATCAATGGCAATACCCAAATTTATAGGAGATGAAGATAAAGATGAAATAAATCCTATGGAATGGTTGAGGTTGGTAAAATAATATAATATGACTCCTATGAAGGTAATAGATTATTTTTTTGATGAAGCTTGAAAGTGGTGGATGAGTGTTTTTCAAAATACTAGATGGCAATGCACATGGGAAGAATTTGAAAAACTCTTCTCAGATAAATGGATTAGGGATAAAAAAAAATGGAGGAATTGTATAGAATTCAAGATGAATTAAAATAAGAAAAGGAAGATATTAAGAAGAAGGTTGAGAAGATATCTAAGATACAATCCCTTAATGAATCACTCATTAAGGAGGTTAAGAAATTAAAGCAAGAAAAAAATAGTAAATCAATGTGGGAAAATGATGAGTCAAGGGAATATTTGAAAAAGATAGATGAAGAGATATGTAGATTACGAAACCATAATAAAAAACTATTGGATGAGGTCAAGAGATTGAAAGAACAAAAGAAGAATTGTCAAAATCAATAAGAAAGAAGGATATTGGATGAAGAATCTACCAAAAGACTGGAAGATGAAATTTGCATGAAGGTTGAGGAATCCTTAAATACTGATAAGGTAAAATCATAAATACAAGCCAGAATTGAAGAAGGACGTCAAAATTTGTTAGATGGGATCACATTGCAGCTTCTAAAGGAGAAAGAAGAGAATATTCAAGAAGGTCAACAAAAGATACTTGAAGAAGTTGAACTCCATCTAGAGGATGTACATGCCAAATATAATGGTATTATCACGAAGGCTAGAGTAATCAAAGACCAATAAAATATAATTGATGGGTGTTCTATATGCATTAAATTCCTCAATTAAATTTTCAACCCGGGGTAAGTAAACTTAGAGTTATAGCACTATATTTGTCAAGGCAGAAAAACTAGAGGAAGTATAATATAACTAAGGAGATGATCTATCTGAGGGTTAATATACTTAAGCAAAGACTATCAATGACCAAAACCTATCAAGGAAAATGAACTATTTACCCTAAGCAACTTTTAAACAATGGATCGATGGATTGTTCCTAAAGAAGCAAATGAAAACCCTACTTTTAACAAGTTAACCTATTTAATCTAATGAGAAAAAGCAAGTAATATATTCAATCTATTCAACTTAATGAGCAACAAAAATAGAAAATTAATCTAATCAATCTATTCAAATCAATTAGCAGCAGCAAGTAAGCAAGTAAACAATCAAACAACTAACCTATTAAAACTTATTCAGTAAGTAAACTAATCAAAACTACTCAACAGGTAACTAATCAAAACTATTCAGCAAGTAAACTCTATTCTTAAGATAAAACTCATAATCACTTCTAATCTACAAAGGGAAATCTTAACCTACTTAATTAAAAGCATCATGAAAATATTCAAAGTTAATCAACAACTATTCTTAATCTACAATAACAAGAAACTTCAAATATGATGATTATGTCTTCGGTGCCTTATGAAATCACGATGGCATCTAACGATTAGTGATAGCTCAAGAGAAATGAATTCAATATTAACTTCTATGGAGAAATGAAAAGTATGAATCAAGCAATCTAACGAGAGCTTAACCATCATAGAAGAAATATCAATTATCCTGAAAAATCCATGTGATCTCTCAATTCATATATCAACCATCAATGATAAGAAAACACTATTCTACTTAATTCAAATGCACTCTTATGCTAACTTAAGAAAATTCACACGATTAGAAACTCGTAACTAAAATCTTAATTCAAACTCAAACTTCTAATTAAAATTGCAATTCAAATCTAGAACGGAAATTTCATAAATTAAACTAAGCTAATCCTATTATTAAAAACTCAAACTTCAAACCAAAATTCTTATAAAAACATAACGCAAATTCTACTTCTATTCTAGCATACTACAAAAAGATTGATAAGAAAAATAGATTCATGAAAGCACGAATAAACTAAGAATTAAATTAACAAAACTGACAACTATTAATCCATCGAAATTTGTAAAAGAAACGTTGTACTCTGTGTTAACTAATACTCTGTTCTAACTACTCTGTTTTAACCTACAGAAATTAAGTTAAATTTTAACACGCCATCTATGTTAGTAGATTGCAAGCCATTCACTAACAAATAAAAGACACAACATAATAACAACTATCTCCTACAAGCAACTTGCAAAAAGGGAATTAAACAATTAAATGATGAACAACAAACACACATCATTTAAAATAACAAAAACACATATAACCGGAAAAGAAGTAAATGATAGTTACACAACTAAAATATGATAGCTATCTATCTAAGTATTCACCCATACCACCGGTGGGACCCCCAGCAAGTCGTGACTACTTCTCAACAACAAATCGCGATCTAAATCAACATGGTTCTGGCATTAAATTAAAAAACAAAGTCTAGCATAAGTTTGTGGAAATGTCTGAGTTACAAAAATAAATGATTCTAAAAATTCTTAACACTTTGTCTGACCACTACTGTGGTATTTATAATGATTATAATTCGAGAGGCTGGCCACTGGAAGGGTCGACCTCCTCTAAAAATGGTAAATTCTATTAAATGCATGCTAACTGTCTTTAGCTTCTAGAAACTGAACGAGCCACTCAACGATTAGCACAACTGCTTAATCTGATATGTCAAGAGATCAGTAGTTGGAGGCCACGAGGGTGAACAAAACCCATGTCGTTGATTCACCCAGTACAAGTCGCCAATATAACAACTGCCAACTTGCCTACGCTTCAAGTGTTGGATACAGTGTCAGACGCGGTGTCAGATGAAGTATCATATTGGGTGTTGGATGGAGTGCCGAATGATCTACCAGATGGAAAATCGCATGGAGAATTTGTCCTGTGACACATAGATCATGAATTAAATTCTTTTAGGCATTAAATCAAATCAAATTTAACTCAAAACCATCGTAAAACATTAATTTCACATACCTGGTATAAAGGTATGCCAAATTGATGTAAAATCCTTCAAAACTTCTTCAAAATGGTTCAATACACATATAATACCAGTACAAAAATGATTTAATCATCATCATAAAACAACCAAATCACGATCCCAACATTACCCCCACACCTAATATTTTGCAGGTCCCACTGCAAACAAAAATGAATTGCCCAATATGACTAGACTTACTGAGCAGGGGATGGATTAGCTTTAGAAGTTTCTTTCCCTGAAGACTTTGTCTTGGCCCTCTTGCGGTGTTTCAATTATGCACGGAGCCTATGATTTTTATTGGTCATTTAATGAACCAATCTTTGGAGGGAATTAACCTTTGCTTGTAGTATTGCATTGCCATGGTGGACATGTCTATCCATGGTCTTCCTCTCTTCCAATTGTTGCAACAGGTCAACATTTTCCTGTTGTAATCTTTCAATGGCTGGAGTATGATCATATATCTTAGAGGAGGGCTTGGATCCCTTGAAGGATGTAGAGATTCTATCTGTTTTGGGATCTGGTGTAGGCATCTGTGAGGTAGGAGTAACCAGGCGTTTTTTTAGGGGAAATGGGTTCATATTTTGTTTCTCTATCAGGCTCGAATTCTTCTGCAGAAACTTCCCTAAGTCTTTTATGGGGGCTTTCGAGATCGGAGGATACTTGGATAGAATCTAAAGTGCCTAAGTGTTTTACATTAGGCTTCCCACTTGTATTCCAAGTACTTTTTTGAAAATATCCTCTTTTGAATCGATTAGATCCTCTCCTATTTGTGGGGACTATAGGGAAATCTTGTTGAATTGCCTCTTGTAACGTTTTGGGTGCAAGATCAATAAATGTTGAGGGAATTGGAGATTTATCAATAGGCTTCTCAGTCTTGTTGTTCGATGAGGCTGCAGGGGTATCAACAAGTTTCTTGGTACTGTGTTCCGGTAGAGGGATAGCTTGAGTAGTAGGGTTTGGAGTCTTCAAAGAATGGGGTTTGGATGGAGTAATAGCCCCTAGATCAAGTGTTTTCTTTTTGGTCTTGATTGTAATATGGGGGTTTGAAAATTGATAAATGAACTCATCCCGTGTCTTCCCCTGCTTTTCCAACTCAGCTATAATAAGCAATTTGATGAGGTCATGGTGGAATAGGCTATTATGAGGATTCGCCACATTCTTTTGTACTTGGGAAGACATCTTCTCAATACTTTTCAAGAAGTAAAAAAGGAAATTCAATGGCTTATTGAATTGGAAATGAGCTAATAATCGAAAATGGCAAGCTTTAAAAACATAATATCTACCTTCACAAGTGATAATTCTGGTGATGATAATCAAGGGGTTAATTAGCCCATATTTAATCCACTCCTTGGACTATCCCTTAGCTCTAGAGACATTTTGAAACTCAGGTTTGAAAACCCTATTGCAGCTCATCCGTGGCAACTGGTGGTGTTTAAAGCAGCAGTCTCCAACCCTTGGAAGCTTCGTGGCTGAGAAAATTGATTCCTCCGAGGCCAAGAAGGCCAGAGACCCCATGCGCTCCATCCTTCCATCGAATCCAAGGGACAATTGAAAAGAAACTTCATCATTGTGGCCCTACAGATGGGCCAAGAATGGTCCCCACCCTGCATGAAGGAAGACCTCCCTACACTATGCGAACTCGAGGATAGAAAAGAGGTCGGCATAGGAGGATGGCTCATATCATTTGGGCATGGTGATAGTGTGGAGAATAAACAGAGGAGCGGAATTGGACATAGGAGTGGAATTAGACAGAGGACGAGTGCAATTGGGCAGAGGATGATCACAATGCATGAATGAGATAACAATTTAAGCTAACCCTCCAATTTTGAATGCGCTCAAGGTGGAGAAGGTTGAATTCGTTGATGAATTCATCACGCATGAGTTTCCATGTGTGAGTATAAGTGCGTTGATTTTGAATTCGAAGAGTATCTTTTGGAGGTAATCGTAATGATGAAGGAGTTAGATCAATGTCCAAGTATTCGACTTGGACATTTGATCATAAAAATGTGTTTAAAAATTGTATCATTTAACTCTCAATTTCCATTTAACTATCTCATCATACAAATGAACAGACAAATAAATTCAAACGATTCATAGTTACCTGAAATTGTGGTCATTTATTGTGTGTATGCACCTCATATGATCCTTCATATGGAGCATCATCCAGTCGTCCATATGGCACCCCATATGGTCTTTCAAAAGGCACTCCATACAACACTCCATATGGCACTCCATATGGTACTCATGTGCGAAATGAAATTTGTTCATCCTGTAATGGATGTTTTATCCATAACACTCGGTCTTAAAACACTTTTGATAGTCACAGTGAACAACAACAAAGACAGGATAAGAGTGTTCGATTATTACTTGTTTTTCCATCGTTCTCACACATCATAACAATATTTTCCTCTATCCCACATATTATAAGGCATGTAATCATAGTTTGTAATGAACATTTTGTAGAGAAAAACCAGTTAAGTGGTATGTCAAAGAAATATACAACAGGTTTATAACACACAGTGAGAATTTCAATAAAAAAATAACTGTTGATATAATAGCCCATATCATGAAAACAATAGACATAAATTTTTACAAAGATTCTACTTCTTCTTCTCATGGATTTTAGATAGGCAATGTTGTCATTTGTTAGCTCATGAAACCCCTCCCTCACTCCTAAGTATTGTGACACCTCACAATAAAAAAAATATAGGAAATCAGTCAATTCTCCCAATAGCCGAAGCTTTACAACTTGTTAAGTGTAGAGATAATTTTTTCATATTGGTCTGATGAGACGGTTAGAATATGGCCCCACCTATAGGACATAATATCCTACATATAGTTAAGAAGAGGTAGGTGAGAGAGTTTCAAGATAGTCTCAAAGTTAGTTCCCAATGGAAAATTTATGGAGTTCATTAACCTTAGCTTAACCATACATACTTTGTGTCATCTTTGTCTACAATTAATGTCGTACATCAAGATAATTTTAAGATTTAGGAATTTATTATTTTTTTGTCATATTATCATCCTCGCTAGGTCGAATGCCCTACTGCCAGTAAGCATGTTCAGTACTCCGGCGGGTTTACCTAGTCATACCATAGGTCGATACTGTAGCGCACCTTTTCGACTACCATAGCTTAATCACTCTTAAAAGGATACCATAACACCATTTGATACACAACTCATACAGGCATTATATAATAACATGCATTTAATCAAGAGATTCAATTAAAACTTAGAGTAAACATAAGATTTTCTGCTATAATTAACAATCAATAGCATTTAACATTAATTCATACACACAGCGGAATTCATGATAACATAAGCAGCACAGTCATGCAAAACATGATTAAAGCATAATCATATACTTATCTTTTTAACAGTGGTAGACTCCACCACCCAAGTGCAGACCTTCCACGAACCTCCTAGCCTTAGACTGCACTGCTCATCAGCTCAGCAGTGGGTCACCCTCGATTTGGGACTAAGCTCCACCCCAAGGAAAGGAATCCTAGGCTAGCTTGAGGTTACAGGGAAAACAACACAGAAAATCTGGAAGGATTCTTCCCAAGATGCCATCTTACGCCCACTACTACCAGAATCTCATTCCCCACATGCCTATTCCACCTAGGTGTATACACCTTCACAAGCACAGTCCATCGGTGCTAACCTCCCTCTGTGGGTCTCGACAACAGGCTGGATCAAGAAGTCTCAGAGCCCAAAGATGGTGCTGGACACTCTCTGGAAGAAACATCTTCCAACAACAACCACCTCCCTCACCTAGAAAGAGATCACACACAGGCTCAATCACAACTCGCGCTGGCTATCAAGCCATGCGCAGTCTAGCTCTACGTGGTCACCATAGCCAACCAAAAATACAAACACAGCCTCTCAAACAGTCTCAACAATGGCTCAAGGCTTCACAGTGATGGTCCATGGGAATGCATGATGAGTAATTCTCGCAGGGGTCGACACAGACTCCATGGCTCAAAATGGTGGTGAAAACGGCTCTTCAGAAACAAACACAGGATTCTCGGCTCATAGAATAGAGGTGTACACGGTTTTACAGATCCAAACACAGCCTTTCCAACTGGTTCAACAATGGCGGAATGGTTCAGGGTCACTACTTTGGAACAGAGCCTCCACGCACGGGTTCAATCAGTCGGACAGAGGATGCACAACGATTATCAAAGACAACATGGGATTTTCGACTCTTAGGAATGCACGAGGATTTCTCTACAGGAGTCGGGTTGGTCGTACTATCAAGGTTTCCGTATGCGTTCAGGAAATCAGGTAGAATGGAGGAGGAATCCCTCTCATGGCTCATCCTGGTTGTTTTATTCGCATGCGCCAGGGTTGACACTTGTCACCCATGGAACTACATGTGTTCCACCCGCACGCATCACCCTTGTATTTCATCCCCTTACCAGAAACTTAGGATAAAACATAAAATGAACATGTCTTTTTGGGATAATATTAAAATATTATTCCCAGGCCTAAGCCCCCTAGGCTTAGCCCCTAGGCTCAACACTTAGCCCCTTTCTCACCTTCCAGCCCCTAATTCCTTGCCTTCTCTATGGATGCTTAGTCCCTCTTCACTCATTCATCGTGGTTGGTCTGCCCATGGCGGTGTTAATATTTTATTAATGTGATGCATACATTCAAGTACAAAATTAGGCCCTTGGCCTCCAACCCTTAGGTTCCCTAGCCTAACAAACACATAAGCCACCAGCTTATAAAAACTTGGCTCACCAGCCTATAAATCATAATTAAAATTTCTTTCAAAACATGGTTTTCAATGGGCTTGGCCTTGGGGACACTACAATCCCCCTCCCCTTATTTTTGTACTGTCATCAGTGCAATTTTACACAGCATCTGCAAGCTTTTCAAAAAATTTCAAAAAGATGCAGGTACTCTTCCCGCATAACATCTGCATGCTCCCATGTTGTGTCCTTAGGACCGTACCAGGTCCACTGGACCTTTACAAGCTCTATAGCTCGATTCTCGAGCTGTTTTCTTTTCCTGTCCAATATGCGTACAGGATGCACTTGGAGGACACCTTTTGGTTCCACCTGAATCACATTCCAATCGATAACATGATTAGCATCAGGTACATATTTCTTAAGTAGTGAAACATGAAACACATTATGTACAGTCATAGATGTAGGTAGTGCAATCATGTATGCAACTGGCCCAATCCTTTCCAGGATCTCAAATGGCCCACAAAATCTTGCTACCAACTTGGCGCAACTTCCCAGCTTCAGGGAACTTCTGTTAGTTTTCACTGTCAGGAAAACATGGTCACCCACTTTGAATTCTCTATGGGTTCTGTTAATTTCCGCGTAAATTTTCTGCCTATCCTGGGTAGCTTTCAAATTCCGTTTAATTTTTATCATTTGATCTTCCATCTCTTTGAGCAATTCAGGCCCAATGACTACTCTATCAGCTGGATTATCCCAGCTCACTAGAGTGTTTCACTTTCTATCATAAAGTGCTTCGAATGGGCTCATCTTCAACGATGCATGATACCCATTATTGTAGGCGAATTCTACCAAATGCAGGTAGTCTTCCCACCTTGGTGGTTTATCCATTACATACATTCTCAGTATGTCTTCTATTACCCCGTTCACCCTCTCTGTATGACCATCAGACTCAGAATGATATGATGTACTAAAGTTCAGATTCGTTCTGAATCCTTTGAACAATCCTTTCTAGAAATTTGAAGTGAATTATGGGTCCCTATCAGACACAATTGTCTTAGGAATTCCGTGCAAGCGTGCAACTTATTTTAAAAAGATATCAGCAACATTAGCTGCCCTGTGGGTGGTTTTCAGTGGAATAAAATGGGCAGCTTTAGTAAGCTTGTCCACCACCACCATGATTGAACCATGTTGCTTGCTTGTTCTAGGTAGTCCGTTGATAAAATCCATTGTTACCACGTCCCATTTCCATTCAGGAATGGGTAAAGGCTGCAACAACCCTATTGGGTGCCTATGCTCAGCCTTAACCTTCTGGCACTCCATACATCTGGTGATGTATTCAATGATTTCCTTCTTCAGACCCGACCAAAAATAATGGCTTTTGACTACTACCACAGTCTTTTGATATACAGGATGTCCAGCATAAGCCACATTATGCATTTCTTTTAGAATTGCCAGATTCAATTCTTGGACATTGGGTACATACACTCTGTTTTTATACAGAAGTAATCCATCAGTTCCCAAGGTGTAACTTTCCTTGGTTTGTGGTCTCTCACGCTGCTGTAGCTTTGCTACAAGACCTCTGTACTGCAAATCGGTATTTGCAGCTTCCAAAATTTTGTCTTTCATCTCAGTCCGGTACATGCTAATGGATGTAGCATGTAATTCGTGCACTTTTCTATTGAGTGCATCAACCACCTTATTTTCTTTCCCTTTGATATGCTTGATATCAAATTCATATTCACACAGAAACTCTAGCCATATGATTTGCCTAGAATTTAACATTGGTTGATCAAATAAATACTCCAGACCATTATGGTCTGTTCTCAACTCGAATCTTTTGCCCATGAGGTAATGTCTCCATTTCCTCAAGGCATGGATGATTTCTGCCAGCTCTAAATCGTGAGTGGCATAATTCCTCTCATTCTCTTTCATCTTTCGGGACTCATAACAAATTACAAATCCCTCTTGGCTGATAACTCCTCCCAGCCCCTCCTTACATGCATCGGTGCACACTACGTAATCCTTATTTGGATCTGCAATCTTCAGAATTGGAGCACTAGTTAGCAGTTGTTTCAATCGTTGGAAGTTGCTCTCACATTCTTCAGTCCACTGGAATTTCTTCTCCTTCCTTTGCAAGGAAGTGATAGGGTGAGATATCTTTGAGAATCCGGTAATAAACCTTCTGTAGTAGCCTGCCAGACCCATAAAAGATCTAACTTCTGCCACATTCCTTGGCACTGGCCATTCTCGGATGGCCTCAACCTTTTCAGGATCCACAGCGATCCCTTCTTCAGATATAATGTGTCCCAAGTAATGAATCTGCCTTTGATAAAATGAGCACTTGCTCAGTTTTGCATACAACTGGTGTTCTCTCAACACCTGCAACACCATTCCCAAATGTTGCTCATGTTCTTCCTCTATCTTGGAATACACCAAGATATCATCCAGGAAGACTATGACAAACTTGTCCAAATAATCTCTGAACACCCCATTCATTAAGCACATGAAAACAACAGGCACATTTGACAATCCAAATGGCACCACTATGAACTCATAATGACCGTACCTTGTTCTAAAGGTGGTCTTGCTGATGTCCTCATCATTTATTCTCACTTGGTGATATCCAGATCCGAGGTCTATTTTCGAGAATATTTTCACATCCTTCAACTGATCAAAAAGATCATCGATCCTTGGCAGAGGATACTTTTTCTTGACAGTGACCTTATTCAACTGCCAAAAATCAATGCACAACCTCAATGTCCCATCTTTCTTCTTCACAAATAAAACCGAGGCTCCCCAAGGGGACACGATGGGGCGAATGTATCCCTTCTTTAGTAGCTCTTCGAGATGCAATTGCAACTCTTTCAGCTCTGGCGTACTCATTCTATAAGGAGCCTTCGAAACTGGAGCTGCTCCAGGCATCAAATTTATAGAAAAATCGATGTCCCTCTTCGGAGGTAGTCCATGTACCTCCTAAAATACGTCCTTGAAATCTTTGAGTACCTCATGATCTTCCATATTCGAGACTATATCTCGGGATGCTTCTTCCACCCGACCTGCAAATACTTGACAACCTTTTCGGTAACATTTCTTCAACTACATGGCTGAGATTTCCCTAACAGCCATGGCTCTGGGAATTCCTTGGACTATTACCTGATTTCCCTCTTCATCCAGACATGTAAATCTCTTGTTACGACAGTCCAAAAGGGCATGGTGCTGGTCCAACCAGTCCATCCCAATTAAGCAATCATATGCGCCTAAAGGAAGAATGTTCAATTTAGCCTTAGTGCTCATTCCTTTCATGTCTACTGAACAGGACTTAACCAATTCAGTGACCTTCCTCTTGGTCCCTATAGCTAACTGCACTAACCAAGACTTCTCATGTTTTCTTCTCGTTAGATGCAAACTGTCCACCACTCTAGGATCTACATAACTATGTCTAGCCCCTGAATCAATTAAAATAATTAGTGGTCGGTTGTTAATCATATCTTCCACTTCAATCATGTGCGATTGAAATTCTACTTGCTTGTTGTCCAAGGCTGCGTAGATCCTCAACATTCTGCTTCCCATATCCTCAACTATTTCAGCTTGCTGAACAGTATGAACAGTTCTCGCTTTACCATTTTTACGGGGACAATATTTGTACTTATGATTTCCTTGACAACCCCATCACTGAATGGGCGTCTGTCTTTGTCTTTGTGCTCCCTCTTCAATCATTCTTGGCTCTCTAAACGATGGCTGTCCTTGAATACTGTTTCTGAAAAAGGGAGGCATGTTTCCCTTCTTCCTCTGTTCTTTCTTAAACCTCTTCTGGTCATCCCAAGCCTTTTGAAAGGTAGGCTTTTCTCTTTGTTGTTCATATAATCATTTCTCCCTTCTTATGGTTTCTTCCATGGTCTTAGGATCGTCATACTGAATCTTTTCACCAATGGAAGCTAGTAGTCCACTCAGATACCTCTGAATTTTGACAGCCTCGTCTTTGATGAACGGAACATACTTCAGTAGTTCCAGAAAACTTTGTTCATACTCATCAATAGTCATGCTGCCTAGCTTGAGTTCGAAGAACTCCTTCATCTTTCTTTCATAGTACCTTTTAGTTAGGTACTTCTTCTCGAAATACCTCTTAAATTCCTTCCAAGTGACCTCTTTCTCTCTGATGTGTTGCACCTTCACAAACTGATCCCACCACATGGATGATTTTCCTTTCAGTTGATACATTGCAATTCTTCCTTCTGCATGGGTGGAATAATTCAGTAGTTGGAAATATTTCCTCATGCCAAGCAACCATGTCTCGACATATTCCTCCTTCTTATGTTCTCCATCAAATGTTGGAGGCTTAATCTTGTTCATCTCCCCTTTCAATTCATCCTTTCCAACTTTTCGGTGTTTTCTGGTAGGAGACGAGCTTGAACTACTGTGTGTTTCCTTGCCAAAATGCTTCGGGGAGAGACGGTAATGTCTGTTACCACTCCTCGATCTTCTTATCCTCTCAGGGGTTCTGACACTTCTTGATTTGCTTGTGTCACTCTCTTTTTCCAATTTCTTTTCTATTCTTTCCAGGCTCTTCAACATTTTTAAGTTGAATTCACCTTGTTGATCCCTGGTTTTCATGAGCTTTCGGCTATTAGCTAGGCGAGCCTGGGCATCTTTCTGCAATCTTTCGATGAGTTTCATCATATGTCCTTCCTTATCCTTCTCTTTCCCGTGACCATTGGAGTTTGATCCTTCCACTTCCACGTTGACATCCCTTCCTTCTCGTTCGTCCTCTGTTTCGGGGGCAATCTGCACCTTTTCCCACTCCATACTCGACGTTGGTTAACTGGAGTTCTGACTCTTCGTTGAACTCTGCACACGCATTGTGCAATTCAATTCGAAGTTTGTCAGGCCATTAAAACTTCACGAACAATCCACAACATTTATAAGCCAATACGAACAAGAAAAAAAGATGTTTCGATTCAAATAAGTTTTCTGAGCTCTCGTTCGACTCTGCAATTTCAGAACTTCATTTATTTATTTATTATTATTTTATTTTTATTTTTTTTTATTTTTTTTCAGGGTTTCGATTCTTCGGTACCCGGGAGTTCACGATGCAGTGACTCCCAACCTTTTGTCATTCCAGTTTCTGAATTCTGAAAATTTGGTTTCCTTACTCTCTGGGCCCACAACACAACTGTCGTCCTTAAAATCCACTACGATTCTTCTTTCTTCATAGATTTCGAGACTTCGGGACTTCTAGTTTCGGGGTTTCAGTCCATGGGGCTTTCAAACTTACTTTCCTTTCCAACCCCCGACTTCCAAAATTCTGATTTACTTTACCCTCTGGGCCCACATAGCACAGTTGTCACCCACCACCACGGTGGCACGTGCCACGTTCAGGAGGGTCCACGTTGCTTTTAATGACGTCATCGGGTCCCACCACTCTCGTTTTTCTTCTCAAATCACTTACATGTGGTACTTCATGCGCCCACGTCCATTCCAAGCATGTAATCCAATGGTCAGATCCCCTCCTCAGATCAACGGCGTAGATATTTTCGACATTTCGGGGTTTCGGGCATCGGGAGTTCGTGCACCCCACATCTCAAACCTCCATCTGCCGAAATCCTGAAATCACTGTTTACTAAACTACTTGATCCAACAGTCAAGTTCTTCTCCCCATGATCTATAGTGTATATCTTTTCGACATTTCAGGGTTTCGGGCATCGGGAGTTCGCGTATCGCGATTCCCACACTCCTGTGCAAATCAAAAGGAATTTAAACCCTTCGAGCACTCTCTAGATATGACGGTCACGAGGGTTTACCTTCCCTCCCGAGCAGATCTTAAGGTTCTAACACTATTGGTGTGGAGACTTATCTCCCCGTGGCCATAGACCACACCGACTGCGGTTTCACACACCGCTAAAACTCCTGAGATTAAAACTCGTCAAGTAACTCCTTGACACTTCGGAGCAAACCAAGGTCCAAAGTTGGCCTTCCAAAGCCAATTTCCCTCGCACTCTTGGTCCAAAGATCGCTCCACTAGCCCATTTAGGCTCAGTGTCGAAACCTTGTCTCTGATACCAAACTGTAGCGCACCTTTTCGACTACCATAACTTAATCGCTCTTAAAAGGATACCATAACACCATTTGGTACACAACTCATACAAGCATTATATAATAACATGCATTTAATCAAGAGATTCAATTAAAACTCAGAGTAAATGTAATATTTTCTGCTATAATTAACAATCAATATCATTTAACATTAATTCATACACACCGTGGAATTCATGATAACATAAGCAGCACAGTCATGCAAAACATGATTAAATCATAATCAGATACGTATCTTTTTAACAGTGGTAGACTCCACCAACCAAGTGCAGACCTTCCACGAACCTCCCAGCCTTAGACTGCACTTCTCATCAGCTCAGCAGTGGGTCACCCCCGAGATGGGACTAAGCTCCACCCCAAGGCAAGGAATCCTAGGCTAGGTTGAGGTTATAGGGAAAACAACACAGAAAATCTGGAAGTATTCTTCCCAGGATGCCATCTTACGCCCACTACTACCAGACTCTCATTCCCCACATGCTTGTTCCGGCTAGGAATATACACCTTCACAAGCACAGTCCATTGGTGCTAACCTCCCTCTGTGGGTCTCGGCAACAGATCGGATAAGGAAGTCTCAGAGACCTAAGCTGGTGCTCGACACTCTCTGGAAGAAACCTCTTCCAACAACAACCACCTCCCTCACCTAGAGAGAGATCACACACAGGCTCAATCACAACTCACGTTGGCCATCAAGCCACACGTAGTCCAGCTCTGCGTGGTCACCATAGCCAACCTGAAATACAAACACAGCCTCTCAAACAGGCTCAACAATGGCTCAAGGCTTCACAGTGATGGTCCACGGGAATGCATGATGAGTAATTCCTGCAGGGGTCGACACAGATTCCACGGCTCAAAACGGAGGTGAAACCGGCTCTTCAGAAACAAACACAGGCTTCTCGAGGCATAGAATAGAGGTGTACACGGATTTACAGAGCCAAACACAGGCTTTCCAACTGGTTCAACAATGGAAAAATGGTTTAGGGTCACTACTTCGGAATAGAGCCTCCACGCACGGGTTCGATCAGTCAGACAAAGAATGCACACCGATTATCAAAGACAACATGGGATTTTCGACTCTCAGGAATGCATGAGGATTTATCTACAGGAGTCAGGTTGGTTGTACTATCCAAGGCTTCGTACGCGTTCAGGAAATCGAGTAGAATGGAGGAGGAACCCTTCTCACATCTCATCTTGGTCATTTTATTCGCATGCGCCAGGGTTGACACTTGTCACCCATGGAACTGCATGTGTTCCACCTGCACGCATCACCCTTGTACGTCCTCCCCTTGCCAGAAACTTAGGATAAAACATAAAATGCACATGTATTTTTGGGATAATATTAAAATATTATTTCTAGGCCTAAGCCCCATAGGCTTAGCCCCCAGGTTCAACACTTAGCCCCTTTCTCACCTTCCAACCCCTAATTCCTTGCCTTCTCTATGGATGCTTAGTCCCCCTTCACTCAGTCATCGTGTTCGGTCTGCCCATGGCGGTGTTAATATTTTATTAATGTGCTGCATACATTCAGGTACAAAATCAGGCCCTTGGCCTCCAACCCTTAGGTTCCCTAGCCTAACAAACACATAAGCCACCAGCTTATAAAAACTTGGCTCACTAGCCTATAAAACATAATTACAATTTCTTTCAGAACATGGTTTGCAATAGGCTCGGCCTTGGGGACACTACAAGTACCCACTGCCAATAGACATGTTCATTATCCTGGCGGATTAGCCTCTTACACCCTCAAAGACTGGCCCTCCATCTTTTAAGATTTTAATATAAGATTGCTTTGTGCAAGAAGATGGGGGGACAACTCTGAAAAAAACTTTTCTTTTTTCTTTTCTTTTTTAGATTGAGATGGTATTTATGTTAGAGGATGACTTTCCTTTATATATTCCTTATAGAGTGTCCTGATGTAAGGGGTACTTAACCGGACGTGGCCTATCTAAAGATATGATATAATCAATCATTTTTAGTGTGTAGTGGATGGTACCATTGGGAAAGAATAGAAACGTATCTTTAGGCTCAACTCACTTTCTTGTTTTTTTAAGTTATTGTGGTGTTTCCATGGCTAACCGCTAATTGGACCTCCTTGTTACTCTTTAATAAAGATACTTTACTCACTTACTCAGGGTTCTTGGGAAAACTATACGAGTGACCTCTAAGTTTGTTGGTTACAGTATCACTTCCTTATATCTAGTGGTGAAGGTTTAAGAGAAGTTGCTATTTAAGATGCCTTGATAAAAAGAAGATGGAAATCTTTGCAAAAATGTGGCTAATTACAACAAGTCATTATTAAATTGATGCTTAGCAAACAACAAGGTTCAAATATATAAATATTTTGAAGAAAAATCCTTCCTTTATATCTCCTTGAAACTGTCTACTCCTGGTGAAATAAATACCTACAAAAATCTCTAGAATTGTCTATCAACAAAATTCAAAATTATTTACATATGTATAGTCGAAAATTTAGAAAAAAATTCAAGACCAAGGTGGGACTTCCCCATCTACTACGGCCAATGCCTTGTCAGTTGACATGACCTGTAGAAAATCTTCTTTGTAAATGGGCATGTGATAAAGTTTGAGTCGGTGTCCATTTACTACAAAGGAGACTCGTCCATTGTCAATTGTTTTTATTTTCACAGCCCCATTGTCATACACGGAGACTACCTCATAAGGACCTAACCACCGAGTGGTAAGTTTTCATTTGAAAGTTTTAAATCGGGAGTCAAACAACAAAGCCCAATCACCAGATTTAAATTGTTTCTTCTTAATAAACTTTTCATGCCACTTGATCCTCTGGTTTTGGACTAATATTGTTCGTTGGATAGCAACTTGTCAGATCTCACCCAACTTGTTTAATTGTAGGGCTCATTGTTTCTGAGCCTCATCTAAGTTTAATCCCAATTCTTCGGCAATATGGAAGGTCCTTACTTGGAATTATGTTGGTAGAAGTACTTGTTTCCCATACACTAGCTCATAAGGGGTATGCCCAGTGGTGTTTCTCCGGGTGGTCCGATATGCTCATAAATCCTCTAGAATCCTATCAGCCCAATCCCGATGATGCAATTGAATAGTATTGGTTAAGATAGCTTCCAGAACTTTGTGTGTGGACTCTACTTGACCATTATCTTGTGGGTGGTATGGAGAAGACTTGTAGTACTTAATCCCATATATCTCTGTTAGTTCTCTCATCAGCTTGGAAGTGAATTGAGTGCCTTGGTCTGTAACAATTTCATGAGGCACACCAAAGCAGGTAAAAATGTCTTCATAAATGAATTCGACAACAAATTTTTATGTAGCCCTGAATAGGGATTTTCCTTCTACCCACTTGGTGACATAGTCTGTACAAACCAAAATATATTTTTTCTTACGAGACATGGGTGGAATTTTTCCTACAAAGTCAAGGGCCCATTTCTTGAAAGTTTATTTCATAACTTGGGCATGCAAGGGCATTTCGTCAGTTGATGTGGGTCTTCCTATCCTTTGAAAACTATCACAACTGCTCACACACTTGGCAGCATCCTTAAAAATTCTAGGCCAATAGTAACTTGAATTTAACACCTTATATGTTGTACATTTGTCAGAAAAATGGCCACCACATGGTCCATCATGACAACTTCGTAGGATTTCTGGCATCTCATATTCTCGGACACATTTACGAATAATCAAGTCTGGACTAGTACGGAAAAGTTCATGGTCAACCCAAGAGTAAATGGAACTTTGCGTAATAATTCTATGCTTTTCATGAAGTGACAAATGAGATGGTAACTTCTTAGTAGACAAATAGTTTTCCATATCTACAAACCATAGGGTATTTACAGAAAGGGAAAAAAGGTGCTCTTCTAGGAAACTATCATCTATGGGAATATCATCATCCTCATTGTTTATGCGTGAAATAAAATCATCTACCAAATTCTCCTTTCCAGGTCGGTCAAGAACGGTGATATTAAACTCTTGCAATAGTAGGATCCACCTAGTCACTCGACCATTAGTAATGAGTTTATTCATGAGAAATCTAATGGTGGAGTGATCTGTATGTACAAATACTTTGTAACGTGTGATGTAGTGGCGAAACTTATTAATAGCATGAACTACTGCCAATAATTTCTTTTCGGTAACTGTATAGTTCAACTCGGTAGGGGACAAGTTCTTGCCCACAAAATAAATGGCATAGGATTGTTGGTCTTCGTTCTTCCCTAATACTCCTCCTATTGCAGTGTCAGAGGCATCAGTGGATATATGAAATGGGAGAGCCCAGTTTCCCCCCCTAAGAACTGGTGCCACAGACAACTTAGATTTCAGAGTTTCAAAGGAGGCTTGACACTACCCAGTACAAATAAAATAAACATCCTTTATTAACAATCCAAACATGGGTGCAGTAATCTTTGTGAAATTTTCAATAAAACGTCGGTAGTATCTGACATGTCCAAGAAAGATTCTAACCTCTTTTTTAGTCTTGGGGGGTGGAAGTCCAACGATGACCTCAATCTTAGAAGGATCAACTTTAATCACTTCTGATGAAACGTGATGTACTAGAACCACTCCTTCAGTCAACAACATTTTACATTTTTTATGACTTAAAGACATGTTCATTTCTTGGCATATGATAAGGACTTTTTCTAAATTATCTAAGTCTTCCTGGTAAGTATTTCCATATATTATGAAGTCATCCATGTATACCTCCACAAAATCATGAATAAGATCAACAAATATCCCTAGTACTGCTCGTTGAAATGTGGCAGAAGCATTACAGAATCCAAATGGTAAGACCCTATAGGCATAGGTGCCCTAAGGAAAAGTAAAGGTAGTCTTGTATTGATCCTTGGGTGCTATGAGAATTTGATTGTACCCACTATATCCATCTAAAAAGGAGAATTATTTCTTTCCAGACAGGGTATCCAAGACTTCGTCAATGAAAGGAAGAGGGAATAATCCTTCAGAGTGGCATTGTTAAGTTCCTAGAAATCAACACAAATCCTCCATTTCCCGATTACCTTCTTTCGAACCACTACAAGCGGGGATACCCATTTGCTGTCGGAGATGGGATAAATAAATCCGGCATTTAATAACTTATGGATATCCTCTTTTACTATATCCTTGAGTGTTGGGTTAATCCTTCTCTAGGGTTTCCTAACATGTGTTACTTTCCCTTGGGTATATATATGATTAATGCATGTGTCAAGGTGTATACCCTTCATGTCAGTGTATTTCCAGGAAAATTCCCTTGATTGTTCTTTAAGGATACTTACAAAATTCTTTTGTTGGTCTACATCTAGTCTGAAGTTTATATGTAGAAATTTCCTTGGACTAATCTCATAGGGCATGGTAGAAGATGTGGCAGACTCGTCTATCTTGAAGATAAAATATGTCAAAGACAAAATCGATGGATCCAACTGTTCCTGAAATTCTTCCCCAAATATGTACTCAAATTGGGGAAAATATTGTGTAAAATCAACGCACGTGATAGCAGAAATAAATTTGTTTAGCACATTTTCCGTTGTGTTCTCTTGAAGTGCCTAGGAATGATCACTTGGAAACACATGCTTTTTCTAGTCCTCATTCTCATATGGAAATTCAAACCAACATAGACTCTCCATGATAGGTTGAGCTGGTGGATATATGGTGAGCTTCTGGATAGAGAGTCCATTTGAGATGGTCATTTATCCCTCTCTACAACCAATAAATTCATTTGTTGTGGCTAACCAAGGTCTTCCCAAAATAACGGGATGGCCTTTGGTAGGATCCTTTGAGTGGATGACAAGAAAGTCTACTGGGTACTCCCATGATGCTAAAGTAACTATGATATCATCCAAAATTCCTTCAGGTATAACCCTAATCTTATCTGTTAATTCCAAAATGGTTGGGGTAGGTCTATGAAGAGGTTTTAACTGTAATTTCTCCAAGGTAGTAACGACCATAACATTGATGATTACCCCTAGGTTTATGAGAGTGTTTCCAATGGAAACCTCATTAATGGTTATGGTCACTACGGGGTTTCTTGGGTTCCCATATTTTTCTACGTTAGGCTGCTCTGATATGTACTCAGAAATTTCTCCTATCAAATGTATTGATGGAGGATCCTTCTGCTTCCTTATTGGCTTATCAATACACAATTATTTGACCACCTTACTGTAGATTGGAATATCCTTAATGTCTTATATCAAGGGAATATTGACACAAATATTCTTCAATTCATTCAGGATGTCAAATTCCGGTCAGGTCGTAGGTTTCTCAATTACTAATATTTCTGGATAAGGAGGGGCCTTCGTAATTTGTGAAGGTCATTTTGGGGAAGCTTGGGTTCTTGGTCCTTAGGAATAATAACATCTTCCCACCTAGTTTCATCCATGGGTTGTTTGGGGGTTTCTCTTCTTTTTCTTCTTCCTGGATGACTACTGAAGGTCTCTGCCTGTCCAGAATGTTTCCCGACCTTAGTTGAATCTCCTGCAATGGAACAGGATAAATAACATATGTCGGGAAGGCCTGCATCTCAACATTTTGAAGAGGTTGAGTGGGATTATTATTGGGATCGGGCACTGTTTGTGCCAGTAATAATGTTGGTCTTGGGGATCTTGCATTATGATATTGTTTCGGTTGTTGTGGAATAGGAGGTAAAGGTGGTGGAACAAAACCTGGAAAAAGTTTTGGGATGTTCGGTGGAAACCGAGGGTAAGGATGGTTGGGAAAAGGGACATGTAGAGTTTGAGGGTTCCCTTGGTTATGCCTTCCTCTCCATCCTTGAAGCCAAGGATGGTGATACTGTGTAGACCATTTTTTCCAACTTGGTGAGTTCCACTGTTGTGGTTGTTGATAATAGGGTGGAACTTGAGGCTATAGATCCAGGTATGTAGGCTGATTCCTAGGTTTCCATGGCCTCCTAGGTGCATAAGAGGACTCCCCAGGATCCCCACTTCTATATATGGCTAACAAACTGGGCAATGATGGAAATTTTTCAGTTGAGTGGTCCTCCGTGCAGAAGCCATAAAATGAAATTTTATCTAATGGGCATTCCCTTGAGGAATTATTCCTCATGCATCTTGGGAAAAATATGCTCATTGCTGCATCTTCCTCCTCCTATTTCTTTTTAATATTTAGGATGTCCAACTTGGAACCTACTGTTCTTAAGATATTTGTTTTGAAGTTCTCTAAAAGGTTACCTATCTATACTCTCATGATACTACCTGAACTAATTGGTTTTAAGTTTCTACTATAAGGATCTCGAACGTTCTTCCTTGTTTTACCTCTACTCCTCGAGTAATTCTTACACATTTCATAGATTTCAGAAAATGGTTTATGGGATATGTCACATGATGCCATCGGGTTAAGTATCTCTAGGTATTCCTCTGAAATCCCCTTAAGGAAAAGAACCTTAACTGCATCATCTAGAAGGTCATGGTATTTTGATTTCTATGAGATATAAGCAAATTGTTCCATATAATCCACGAGATTCCCATCCTCTAACTGTTGGATTTTGAAAATATCATTACGAGAATCCTTGGATTTGCAGTAATCTTGGAACTTCTTAAGAAATATATCTTTCATGGCTTCCCAAGACCTAATACTAGACTATCCAAACCCCATGAGCCATCTTAGTGTAGAGTAATTGAGGGTGGAAGTAAAGAGTTTTAGTTTTTGGGCATATTGTAAGTAATTGTAGCTCATACACAAGATGTCAAACTCAAATAGGAAGGTATTTGGGTTTTCACTGTTTTTACCGTAAAAGGTGGGCAGTGCCAAGAGTGGAATGTTTTTTATATTGACATTTTGTGTGGTATCCAAAATTGGAAATCCGAAGGTAGTTTAAGTTTGGTTTCCAGCTTCTTCTCCCTCCTTGTGTCTTGCATGGTTTTGATCCTCCTGATCATCCATACTGGTTTGGTTTCCAAAAAGAGAGTACCTAAATGGTTTTATCCTTGAAGAGAACAATGTATCCCAAGGTTCTTTTCTAAGAAAGGTATCCCTTTGGTGGGAAGGTCTTTCTATTGCTTGGATGTCTGGGACTCTACTCAAGTTGGTTGAGATTATTGGTGCCAAAGTTTATGTTTCAATTTTGGAAACAATTATGTTGGTTGAACTACCAAACAAAGTATTCACCTATTCAGGGTCTATGATGTCTACAAATTTAGGGTCTCCTGATGGTGGTAAAAAAAAAAGGTTGTGTTGGTTGGTTCTATGAAAGGCTCGAGTGGTCTTGCCTCCTATCCCACTATTATTGATGCTTCAATTTTTTGTTCTATAGTGCTCCCTATTTTAGTTTCTTCATAGACTGCTTTAGCTCTTTGGGTTGAGCTAGCTCTTGCTTTTCGGTATCGATCTACAGATTTTATGAGTAATATATTCCTTCCTCCGAAAAGGTCAGAAGGAACCTTGGTTGAAAGGTCTGATTTGGGTTTAATGTATCTACCCTTTGGGTCCCCAGGTCTGTTCATGAAAGCAAACAAAATAATAAAAACTACCATTGGGTTTGGGGGAACCTGCTATAACAAATGTGCAGGTTCTTACCTCTCATCTTAGAGTTCCCCCGCCACCAAACTAATGCTAAGGTTCAGAAATGATCTATCTCCTAACCATTTCCTACCTTGAGACAACTCCCTGACAACAATGCCAAAAATGATGGGTCTTATATATGCACTAAATCCCTCAATTAAATTGTCAACCCAGGGTAAGTAAACTTAGAGTTGTAGCACTATATGTGCCAAGGAAGAAAATATAGAGGAAGTATACTTTAACTAAGGAGATGGTTTATGTGAGGGTTAATCTACTTAAGCAGAGACTGTCAATAAGCAAACCCTATGAAGGAACTTGAACTATTTACCCTAAGCAACTCTTAAACAATGAATCGATGGATTGTTCCTAAAGAAGAAAATGAAAACCCTACTTTGAACAAGTTAACCTATTTAATATAATGAGAAAAAACAAGTAATATATTCAATCTATTCAAATTAATGAGCAACAACAACAACAAATTAATCTAATCAATCTATTCAAATCAATGAGCAACAAGAAGTAAGCAAGTAACCAATCAAACAACTAACCTATTAAAACTTATTCAACAAGTAAACTAATAAAAACTAGTCAACAGGTAACTAATCAAAACTATTCAACAAGTAAACTCTATTCTTAAGATAAAAACCATAATCACTTCTAATATGCAAAGGGAAATCTTAACCTACTTAATTAAAAGAATCATGACAGTATTCAAATATTAATCAACAACTATTCTTAATCTACAATAATAAGAAACTTCAAATATGATGATTATGTCTTCGGTGCCTTATGACATCACGATGGCATCTAACAATTAGTGATATCTCAAGAGGAATGAATTCAATATTAACTTATATGGATAAATGAAAAGTATGAATCAAGCAATCTAACGAGAGCTTAGCCATCATAGAAGAAATATCAATTATCCTAAAAATCCATGTGATCTCTCAATTTGTATATCAATCATCAATGATAAGAAAACACTATTCTACTTAATTAAAATGCACTCTTATGCTAACTTAAGAAAATTCACATGATTAGAAACTCGTAAATGAAATCTTAATTCAAACTCAAAATTCTAATTAAAATTGCAATTCAAATCTAGAACCGAAATTTCATAAATTAAACTAAGTTAATCCTATTATTAAAAACTCCAACTTCAAACCAAAATGCTTATAAAACCATAACCCAAATTCTACTTTTATTCTATCATACTACAACAAGATTGATAAGCAAAATAGATTCAGGAAAGCATGACTAAACTGAGAATTAAATGAACAAAACTCAAAACTATTAATCCATCGAAACTTGTAAAAGAAACTTTGTACTCTGTGTTAACTAATACTATGTTCTAACTACTTTGTTTTAACCTACAGAAACTAAATTAACTTTTAACAAACCATCTATGTTAGTATCTCGCAATCCATTCACTAACAAATAAAAGACACAACATAATAGCAACTGTCTCCTACAAGCAACCTGCAAAAAGGGAATTAAACAACTAAATGATGAACAACAAACACACATCATTTAAAATAACAAAAACGCATATAATAGGAAATGAAGTAAATGATAATTACACAACTGAAAGATCCAATCTATCTATATAAGTATTCACCCATACCACTGGTGGGCCCCCCAGAAAGTCATGGCTACTCCTCAACAACAAATCACGAGCTAAATCAACGCGGTTTTGGCATTAAATTAAAAAACGCGGTCTAGCACAAGTTTGCGGAAATGTCTGAATTACACTGCAAAATGATTCTAGCAATTCTTAACACTTTGTTTGACCACTACTGTGATATTTATAATTATTACAATTCAAGAGGTCAACCACTGGAAGGGTCGACCTCCTCTAAAAATGGTAAATTCCTTTAAATGCATGATAACAGTCTTTAGCTTCTAGAAACTGAACGAGCCACTCAATTATTAGCACAAATGATTAATCTGAGATGTCAAGAGCTCAGTAGTTGTATGCCACAAGGGTGAAAAAAA
The DNA here is from genome assembly GCA_009831015.1 of Picea engelmannii. Lineage (NCBI taxonomy): Eukaryota > Viridiplantae > Streptophyta > Pinopsida > Pinales > Pinaceae > Picea > Picea engelmannii. The sequence goes on along the minus strand of ML801123.1, from coordinate 387,640 downwards.
ACCATTTTTTCGATTCACCCAACACATGTCGTCAATATAACAACTGCCAACTCGCCTATGCTCAAAGTGTTGGATGCAATGTCGGACGCAGTGCTGGATGAAGTACCGGATTGGGTGTTGAAGGGAGTGTCGAACGAGCTACCGAATGGAAAATCGAATGGCAAATTCATCCTGTGACACAATATCACGCATTATATTCTTTTAGACATTAAATCAAATCAAATTTTACTCAAAACCATCGTATAACATCAATTACACATACCTGGTATAAAGCTATGACGAATTGATATAAAATTATTCAAAACTTCTTCAAAATGGTTAAATACACTTATAATACCAGTACAAAAAGGATTTAATCATCATCATAAAACAACCAAATCACTGTAATGTCCCCCACCTCTTGAAGAAGAGGTTTGGAAGACTTAGTGGTCTAGGTGTCCCCACTAGGCCGTAGTCTCACACTGAGGGGAAAGGTCAACAAGTTGAAGGTTATATTCTTAAGTTGACTTGATAAAAAGGTGAAAAAGGCATTAAGAGATAACTCAATAGAGAAATAGAAGAGCTAGAATTGGAGTTAGGGTTAAATATAGAAGTTAATTTAACTCAATAGGAAATTAGAGGAAAAAGTATAAAGAGAAGGCTAGGGCGCACTTCTTGGGCATTCTAGATTTTGGTATTTGCTTGTTATTGCCTTGAGCATACAGTTTGGGGGTTTTGTTGATACAGACCCTTGTGAGAAACTCAGTGGTGAAACATCCACTCACCTTGTTCCACAACTTGGTCTCAGGGATGAAAGACTCCTCCACACCATTCTACCATCATCATCCATCCACCAACATATTTAGGGAAGCAATAGGGTCGTATTGTTTGTGAGTTTCCAGCAAGGGCGCACCATCCACTAGAGAAGAGTTCGATCCAGCTATTCAGGAGGAGCGTTGGGCATTCTATCACTTGGGTTTTACTTGCAGGCACTCCACCATCATTTTGAGGGCTTTTTCGAAGAATTATCATGGTTATTTCTTCAGCTACAGTTTGGGACGACTTGGAGGCTAGGAGGACATCCCATTACTCTGTATTTCTCAGATCTAGAGAGATCTGCTCAAGATCTGGATCTGAAACTTCTCCCATGAGGTTCCCATAGCCCGATCTATATTCTTGGAGAGTTTCACATCATTTGGAGGCTTCCTTCTTCAAGGATGAGTTGCCTAGGGTTTTTAGCTATTCAATAGGGCACAACTCCCTTAGCAGATTCAGTATTTGGAGGGGTTGGCATTGGCAGTTCGGCTTGAGACTTCAGGAGGGAGATCCTGCCATATTGATCTATCATATGACTGAGTTTGGACTCGTTTAGAGTCGCCTTTCAGTAGGGTCGAGTTATTGAGGGATTCAACCTTCTATTGGAGCGTGGCATTCTTTAGCTGAAGGGTCTAGTGTTCAGATCTTGTTATATTGGTCTTCATTTCTTATTTAGCCTTTGGAGGCTTATTTTCTATCGGCAGAGCATTTTGTAGCAGCTCATATCTATTGTCTTTCCGACCATCTGAGGATTGTTCCAGATCGACTATCTATTGTATTAGTTTCATATTGCTCATAATAAAGGTCATATCTTTGCTTGTGCTTCTATATCTTGAATATATTGTGATCTTCATGTGATGAATGAATCTTGTATGGACGCACTTAATAACTGGATAACTCAATAAACACCTGCACATCAACAAATCAGTGGTAGTTAGTGATTCCAAGCAAAGAAATTGGCTTGGGATCATTACAATCACGAGCCCAACAATGATCGAGGATTCCATTGTCGTTGAAAAGAAGATAGTTGAAATGCATGTGCAGAGTGAAGGAATACCATCAAATGTGAAACAATATCGACACCCTCATTACCAAGAATCATTTCAAGGAAGACAAGCAGGACGATATCAACATTATGAAGGAAGAAGATGGAATACTTGTTAATATTCATGGAACAAGGAATCACCAAACTACTCTTCAACAAGCTATTATCATAGGCCAACAACAACTACAAATTGGAGAAGCTTCAACAAAAATACATGGAATCGAAGGAAATAAAATTGTTCAGCAACTAGACACCAAGGATTAAAACCGAAAAGAATTGATTTTGGATGGATAGATCATCAACAATGGAATGAAGAAAGAAGGAACATAAGAAAATCATATTACTTGGTTTCATCACATGTGAAGCCTTTAAATGCAAAGCTTTGAGGAAAAATATTTTTGAAGGAGGGTATTATGTTATGACCCAAGGGGGGCATATATATGGCTAAATTTATATGATATGACCCCAAGGGGGGGCATATATGGGCCTGAATGTACATGTAATGTGTAAATAAATATGTAATAGGGTTGGCCTAGTGATAAAGGCGCCTTATGTGAAAGTGTGAATAGCTATATATAAGAGATCATGTATTCATTATTAGAGGGGAATTGTGAAGTATGAAAGGTAATTGGTTATTTGGAGGGGTTTCCCCTATTCTTTAAGAAGTTATTGTGTAACTTATCTATATCTGAGTTGTGTTCCACATTGACATTTTGTACATGGTGTGTACTTCTGTTATTTTATGATATTTTGAGTATTTGGATTCTAACATTTGTTCAGAGCCATATATATGCTTTGAAACCATATATATGTCCCCCTTGGGTCATAATAGTTCAACACTCATGTTTTATTTATTTATTTCATGTGCAGGTTTAATAAAAACAAAGAGCTAGTAATCATAAAGGAACCATGAACACTCTTCGAAAATGTCCAAAAATAGTGTTAAAACCCTATAAAAATAAATGGGCATCAAGATACATCGACATGTGATTGTTTATTAAAAACACAAGCATCTTCCATGTGGTAACATGATGTTTTTAAACATGCAAATCCCTATCGGAGAAACCCCATGGACTACGCCTCCAACATGTATATTTTCATCAGAGAAACGATCTCATTCGTTGTTCCATGACAACGAGAAGTAGTTCCTTTCTTTTCGAGGCCTCTCTCTGGTCTCGTGTCCTCTACCAGTTCATACGAGAGTAGAGAGGGAATCTCTATTTTCTCTTTCCTGGTGTACATGTATCCCCATAATTTTTCCCTTAGAGAGAGTGGTCTCGCCCTCCTTTATCCATCACATTTTCCCCGTTTAGGAGGAATTCGTAGTCCTCCGCAGGATAACCCCCACTCAGACTTACTCCACTCCATGAATATCCCTAAAAAAATTTGAAAAAACCAAGTATTGATACCTACATGGTCAACTGAATATACTTGTAACAAATTCAAATTTCCATATTAATTCGTGAACCAAACCGAATCACCCAATTTTCTATTTTTTGTTTTACCAATTCAGTTGAATTTGGTAACTGCGGTTAAAAGTTTGTGTAAAATTGAGATGAATATAGCACATCGCTATTCAATCATTGATCTAGTGAGATATCGAACGCTCATAAAGGTCTAGGATGTTCCAGAACGGTCACATAGGTCTAGAAGAATAAAACAATGCTCAAAATTTGATCGTCTCAAATGTTCTTGAAAAGACTTGATTGTGTAGAGCTCGATGATATCTTTCCAATAGTGCAAACATTTCCTCAAACAAAGTTTGTATGAAAAAGTTATGATCGATCAAAGTTATGGTCAAACATGGTCAAAGTCAAAGTCAAAGGTGACATGTGTCACCACTAGAAGGGTGACACATGTCCTATCCATACAATTCAGGATAACATCATGTAGACGTCGATAGGGTGATTTGGTAACACAACAGTGTGTCACGTTTCACCTAGAATTGGATGAATCAACATCTAGTTGGACCTATCCAGAAGTGACACGTGTTACCCGTACAAATGACATGGCAGGAAACAAGTGGACCAATTATAAACAGAAACATAACAGTTTGTATGAATATGTGGTAGGTACATTTTGTGACATATGGACCAATGATAAGTCACCACGTGGACCAATCATATGGTTCCACATGGAACCTTTCAGAAGGCCAAGTTTTGGTGTTGTTTAGATTTGTGTGCCATGGATTACCATGTACAAATATACGCATGTTTATACTCATGTTTCTCATTTTCTCAAGAGGAGCATGATGGTGATGTTGGTTTTGTGCTAAAAAAAATTCTATTAAAATCTTAGTCCAGATTACCATTTACGAGCACCATAGTTCATCATTTGGCATGTAAAGAGGGTGAAATTATCCAGTTCAAAATATGGTCAAGTTTATATTCATTATTCTCACAATTTCAATTGGAACTCAATGGTAAACTCTATTTCTGAATTTGAGCAGTAGAATTGAAGAGTGACTTCAAATTTGGCTTTGTAAGTCCATTTTGTATTGTAATTTTTTATATTTAAGATTATGAAAAGTATTCTAATTGTTTAAAAGGGACTCGGAGATGTAGCCTAGGAGAAGTGAACTCAGTCATCAAATCTTGTATATTTGAGTTATTTTATTTTTTGTTGTGTTATCTCATTATTCCTCAAGTTATTCATGATTTTATGAGGATTTGGATAATAAGCACATTGAAATTTGTTCTACAAATCACCTCAATATGATCAAGAAATATTTTTGAATCAGGTTAGATGCTAATATGGGTTTTTAAAGATTAAGTTGGTATCTAAGGATTTTTGGATCAAGTGGTATCAAAGCTAGTTTTGATGTGTATTTGCAATGATCTGGATTTATAAGCGGAACAAAATGAAACATAGATCTATAACATTAAAAATGAGATACATTAAACAATAACAAAGATAAAGTAAAACTTTAACTTCTATTCAATAAAGAAAATTATTGAAACTGTAAAACGCAAAATGAAACAATCTTGCTCGAATGGTGGTAGCTAATCTCTAAAAAGAGATGTGGTGGCTATGTGCATTTTCCTGAGCAAATTACAATGAGGCCTCCACGCCTTTTTAACATCAAGAAGTAATCAGAAAACCCTAGACATCCAAAAATCTAACCCTAGGTGTTGCACATTATTTTCATCATCCCTATGACCGTTAAAGATGTAAACCTATATGTTGTCTTCAAAGGGATCAGTGGCCTGAATTCCTGAGGAAATAAGGGAGAAGAACTTTGCCCGAGAGAAGAAATTGTATTTTCCTTTATAAAAATCCTATTAAGGAAGGTCTTCGCAAGAAGAAATATATATAGAGTGCGACGATGCCTGATCGCCACCCCCTGTTCTAAATCTAGGCTATGACGTCTCCGCAGGTTGCACTATAATTAGGGTGCGACAATTTCCGTACATGGGAAAAATGAGAATCTTCTCGATGCTTCTATAGGGAGAAGCTTCTATGGTCAGGTGGCCTCCGATCGGTTTGGATCTTACTCACTTTTCTGATTTAGTGGGATCGTCTTAATGATCCGGATTATTTCCGGCACGAAATGAGATTGGAGATATAATAAATAAATGCACAGAGATAGCGCAGATATTCAATAATATAAAAAAATGTATCAGAGATGAAACCATAAACACAGATGTACAGTAATACATGATTTCTATTAATGAAAGCAATGTATAGAGACTGTAAAAATACAGAGTGAAAGACTCGCTAGAATGGTGGCAGCTTATCTCTGAGAAGAGATGTGAGGGCTACTCATATTCTCAAGAAGATGATTACAATGAGGCTTTAAAGGCCTTTTTACAATAAGTAGGAATTCCAAAAACCCTCAACATCCAAAAACCTAACCCTAGGAGATGAAGCACCAAAAGTCATGTGGGCCCCGTTTGGGTAAGTGAGTACATCAACTTCCCGAGGTCGTAACGTTTGCATACGATCTCTATTTTAGGCGTGTGATAGCTCGTTGGAAAGGTATCATAGAGGAGATTCATTTTGGGGGCTAAATCATGCCTTTGGCTATCATTGAGAACCTATATCTCAAAAAACATTCATTTGGACCCTCAAAAAGGCCCTGGAAGTTAAAACCTGCTAAAAATAGTAGATTGCCAAAATTGCCAGAAAATTGTTTTGAGCCATTTGGAAAAGGTGGGTGGACACCGATATCCACCTGGATCAATCCTCCCTCCTTAGGAAGCAATGGTCTCCATTGCGTTGAGTTCCCGAGGGAGACGAAAAAGTGTTTGTTGAATCTGCATCTTGGTGAGCTGCTTGTCTTGCTAGAGACATCGCGCTACTCAGTTTGTGGAAATATGTCATGGACCTATTGAGGTTGAGTTTGTTCAACAAGTCAAGATACATGAGAGGAATATGTGCATAAGGAATCTTTGATCTTTGCTACAGCCTTGTCGACCTGCTTTTGTTGGATAGAAGGTGCTTGGGGCAAGGCTGTAGTGGTTGCAGTGTCCTTTTGTTCTCCTTTTGAATAGATTGTGAAGAAGTTGAATTTTGCAGTATGAGATACTACCTTGCAGCACTTTTTAGGTGGCACAGTAGTTGGAATTACCTCTGGTATTCTATAGAGATGACCCCCCAAAGTAACAATGACATTGTGGGATCGAGACTCATAAACAACATGGCGTCTCCACATATATGGTTTCCCCAAGATAAGATCACAGACATCCAGTGGGGAAACATCACATAATACCTCATCCTTAAAGGGTTGGATGCCATATGACAATCGACACTGTTGGATGACATGGAGATCTCGTCCTTGTCGAATCCACCCCATGTTGTATGGCTGCGGGTGTGGTGTTGTCGACAATCCCAACTGTTTGACGACCTCTGATGAGATGAGCTTTTTATGGCTTCCGCTATCAAAAATAAAATGCAGTGGGGTCCCCTTCACCCACATATATGAATGAAAAAGGTGCTCTCCCTCTTCAGGATCTGTTGGCTCTTCTGGTTGAATTGTTGCGGTCGCGACAATAGCAGTGGGGTCTACGTCAATGATCTGTCCTTTACCAGTATTTTCAGAATCAGATTCTGATCAGGGCTCGGCTCCTTGTCTTTGATCTCGGACACCAATGACTATTTTGAGCGACATTCATCGGTGTTGTGCCAGGGGATTTTGTGGAAATCACACCATTTTCTGGTGTCCTTCTTTGTCTTCCCCTGACCCTTCTTTTCTTGTGTCTTGGACTAGTTTTCAGGAGATTTTTTGTTAGGGCCATCTTTTTCATACTTTGGTTGTTGCGGATTTGCAGACCCAAATTCTCGTTTGTTCTGGTGCTTAAATTTTTGCTCAATTTTAACAACATATCGATAATCAACACCGAGTGATGAGATCTCCAAAAAATCCATTTCAGTCTGGATGTATCTGTGTAGAGCCCCACGGTATTTCAGAACCAAATGTTGCTCGGAGTCTTTGATACCCAGATTGGTACGTAAGGTATGGAAGGTATTGGTGAACTCCAGAACTGCTTGGCCCCTCTCTCGCCGTAGTGTGGTCCATCTCGTTTATTGGTCCTCATAGTTGCCAACAGGGTAATACTGTTCTTTTACCGCATCCACAAAAAAATCCCAAGTGGGATCGGCCCCATATATTCCAGGCTCCTCTGTGGAACTTTTTTCCCAGTAAGTTTCCCACCAATGTTTGACATGAGGTAGATCTTTAAGGAGTGCGAAGGTGATCTTTTCTTTGTCGAAAAAATGGTGAACAGAGAAATAACCTTCTAGCAGAGTTAACCATTTTTCTAGGGCTTCTGCATCTGTCTGTCCTTCAAATATAGGAATATCAAAATTAAATTATACCTTGAAAGGTGAGGTGCCTCCAAAGTGGCCACTTGATGAAGATGTGCCTGATGCTATTGGTAGGCATTGAAGGATGTGGGAAAAATTCTCCACCATTTCATTCGTCTGTCACATGAGAGCTTGCTCAAGCAACAGATTGATAGGATCGTCTGCTCCGTCTTTTTTCTTTTCTTCCACCATTGAGGGTTTCTTGGGTGTGTGAGAGAGATTGTATTCAAGAGAGACAATATTGAGACCCAACTTGCTATAATTGGACCTCGTCGGGGGCATGCACTGAAAAAACGATCAATAGCAGCATGCTCTGATACCACTGATCCGGATTATTTCTGGCACGAAATGAGATCGGAGATATAATAAATAAATGCACATAGATATCGCAGATATTCAATAATATAACAAAAATGTATCAGATATGAAACCATAAACACATATGTGCAGTAATACACGATTTATATTAATCAAAGAAATGTACAGAGACTATAAAAATACAGAGTGAAAGACTCGCTAGAATGGTGGCAGCTTATCTCTGAGAAGAGATGTGACGGCTACTCACATTTGCAAGAAGATTATTACAATGAGGCTCTGAAGGCATTTTTACAATAAGAAGGAATTCCAAAAACCCTCGACATCCAAAAAACTAACCCTAGGAGATGAAGCGCCAAAAGTCATGTGGGCCCTGTTTGGGTAAGTGAGTACATCAACTTCTCGGGGTTGTAATGTTTGCATACGATATCCATTTTAGGTGTGTGATAGCTCATTGGAAAGGTATCACCGAGGAGATTCATTTTGGGGGCTCAATTATGCCTTCGAATATCATTGAGAACCTATATCTTTAAAAACATTCATTTGGACCCTCAAAATGGCCCCGAAAGTTAAAACCTGCTAAAAATAGTAGATTGCCAAAATTGCCAGAAAAATGTTTTGAGCCATTTGGAAAATGTGGGTGGCCACCGATATCCACCTGGATCACATAACCTCCTCACCTTATCCTCTTCAGCTTATAAAAGGAGAGGATATCTCATGGAGAAAGTTAGATTGATTAGGTTGGAAAGTTCTTGAGCTTGGAGATTGGAAATTTGGCTTGAGATTGTTAGCTTGGTTAAAGTGGCTTTGAGCTTTTCTTTGTCAAGATATATTGTGAGTGACTTTCAGATCTATAGTCTGATAATCCGTGGATCAGAAGTGTGTGGGAAGCAAGGTACTGTTGAAAGGGACCTCACGACATCAAGGCTTTGGTTGTAATCTCTCTTTCTATTATTTAATACATATGCACTTTTATTTCCTATATGAATCTTATTTGTCCATATTGTATGATTCCTTGATCACATACATAGTTTCATATCAAGTAGGATCTATTATTCTTGTCTTTGTTGGCTTGTTTTCTTTTGTATATATTTCTCCATAAACCTCATGATGCAGCTTGGATTGCATTGGCAAAGTCGGATCTTCAATATTTAAAAGGTATGTTCTAGATCCATTTCTCATTTGATAATTGAAATCTAAGGAAAGAGTAGTGTATTGTCTTGTTTTGTTCTAGTTTCATAGTGAATCTAGGGAGATCTATTTATGTCTGCATTTACCGATTAATCCTATAACACTACGAGATGAAGCGCTAAAATTCATGTGGGCCCCGAGGGGTTAAGTTGGTACATCAACTTCTTGGGGTCGTAGCTTTTGCATACGATATTCATTTTAGGTGCATGATATCCCATTGGAAAGTTCTATCTGAGGAATACACATTTTTCCATCACACTTTGACCATGTCTACAATGTGATTGTAAAGAGCCCAAAAAACCTTTTTTAGGGCCTCAAAACGTACCCAGAAGTTTAGGACCTGAAAAGATAGAAAACAAATGGCAAGATGAAAATTACATGTGCATCATTTGGAAGAGGTGAGTGGCCACAGATATCCACCTAGATCAATCCTCCCCTCTTAGGAATCAACGGTTTCCATTGCATTGAGTTCCCTCATTATATGAGGAAATTTCTGTTGAATTGTTCCATGGGTAAGCTACTTTCCTTGGCACAGGAGTTGCCTCGATTTGACAACACGATAAGTTTGAAGCTTGTGTTGGTGAGTGCCCTTGACTTATGTTTCCACGATATTATCAGTGGATTCTTGTTCCATGTATTCAGGGCTCATCTCTGTCGGTGTTAATTGTTCTCATATCTTTGAGGTGTCCAATAATTGTGGAAAGTATGGCCAAAGAAGGTCCACATTAAACACTGGGTGAAAGACAAGGAAGGGGGGAATGGTGAGCTCAAAATAATTTTCACCCACACCCATGGTGATGGTGTAAGGTCCATAAAGGAGTGGATGAAGCTTTTGATGGGGTCCTGTAAGGTGTTCTTTCTACAAGTGAAACCAAACTTTATCTCCCACCTGAAACTTGTGTGGAACCTGGTGTTGATCATGGCACTACTTGTACTTAGAATTAGACTTCTGCACAATATTCTGAACCTAATGGAGAATGTTCTAGATCCATTCAATGAACTGGGTGGATTTGTTGGCTTTGGTTTGAGCATGGGATGATTCAACCTATGTGGACATAACTGGTAGTGAAATATCCATGGGACCTAATGGTTGAAATCCCAACCCCACCTAAAAGGGGTTGTGTTTGGTTGAGCTATGTATGGATTTGTTGTAATTGTGTTGAAAATAGGGAAAATTCTCATCCCATGTGCATGGATGCTTGTAATTGTAAATGCGCAAGATATGCACGATCATCATGTTGATGACCTCATTTTTTCCATCTGTTTTGGGATGGAAGGAAGTGGATTTGGTGAACTTAGTTTCCAACAGTGACCAAATGCTCCACGAGAATGTGCTAAGGAATTAATTATCCCAATCTGAGATGATGGTTTGTGGTATCCATTTTGATGTTCTTCTTGCGGGCGGCTATAATCGTCATTTTGGAAAATCAATCAACCACCAAAACAACACAGCCATTTCCCTTCTTGTTTGAAGGAAGGCCCAACATGTAGTTCATCGATATGGTTTCCTAGGGCATGTCGGAAGCAGGCAGAGGGGTTTACATGCCTTATTTCTTAATGGACGGTTTGGAAATGGTGCAGGTCATGAAGGACCTGATTTACTTGCTTACATCCTATCAAATTTTCAGCCAATAGAAATGTTGTTGCAACACTTCCACTATATTTTCTATGCCGAAGTGTCCTGCCATATGATTGTAGTTAGCTTCCCAAATCAGCTTCGCTCACTCGCTTGATGGGATGCAGAGATGGCCTAGATGCCACAAAAACCCATCTCAAAGATGGAAATCAGTGACAGTTGTGTTTGTGCCCAACGTATGGTAGGTAGTAGAAAAGTTAGTATCTCTCTCATAGAGTTGGGGCCATCCAGAGGTATCATGTACGCATGAGTGTAGCACCATGGTTAGTGATGCAACTGGAGGTTGACTGAGGCAGACAACAATAAAGTTGGTGCTCCCTACCTTATACTTGATGTTGATATGGAACTATTGAAAGTATGTGGACTACTTCTGATGGCAATCATTCTGCAATTTTCCTCGTGTTTGCATGAACTGTCTCCTTCCTGAGAATGTAATGCCTCCATTGGTGGTAGGCTTGTACAATGGAGTATATTTATTTATCATAATTTGGGAACTTACAAATGGTATCTAATAAAGTCTCACTATGATAGGCCACAAGATGTTCGTATTGAGTGAGAACTATGCCCATAACATAATCTGAAGAATTTGTATCAATCTTAAAAGGTTGTTGCAGGTCAGGTAATGAGAGCATTGGGGTTGAGCACAAGTGTCACTTTGAATCATCAGACTCTTTATGTTGCGACTGTCCCCACATGAAATTTTCCTTGCCACAACCTATGGTCACTTGGATAAGGGACCATGCTATGTGGGAGAATCCCAACATGAACCTGCAATAGAAATTGGCAAGGCCTAAGAAGATTTGAAGATCAATGAGTGTGGTCGGGGATGGCTAGTCATGAATGACCTGGATCTTATCTGTTGAGAAATACTGAGAGGGGGGGGGGTGAATTAATGTTTTGAGCTATCAATCGATTTTTCACTTTTCTTTCACTGAAAATCTTACTCTACTTTATAGAGACCAGTTGTAGTATATTATTATGAAAACTGGAGTACATCCAGAGATCTTATTATGAATTTATTCATTCATCAGATGTCTATTAAACAGTAATTCAGTGCAGTAATAACAAAGTAAACTAACACAGACGAATAAGACACATGAACACCAGGATTTAAGGTGGAAACCCAACTCGGGAGAAAACCACCGCTGCCATTGTCTCTGTCCTCAATGAATATTATTAACAAAACATTCTACAACAATGTACTAGTGCAGACTCATACTAGTACGCAGGCCTCTACCTACAGAAGACTACAACCTTCTCTTGTTTACCAGCCTTTCCTGGAAGGGAGCTTCAACCCCCTGAAGATAGTAGTAGTTTCTACTGAAGGGTTTAACCCTCATACTCACTGCTGACCACGTTTCATTAATTTTCACACTGGATCAGGCAGTTTCATCTAGTGGCTATGACAACCACAGAAATTATCTCTAGAGTAAACACAGATCTACAGACTGCCAGGCAGCTGCAAAAGCTTCCTAAACACACATTAAATAAGTCACTAAACCTGGATATGATGTTGCAGCTCTTGTGGTTGTTCAACCTACAGCCGAGAACTCTCTGTCAATGCAGATCTGCCGCCTGTCTGCCACAATGAGGTTCCTCCATCCTCAAACCTTCCATGCGGCCTGCACAAATGACCTCAGTCACCTGTTAATTATCCCTTCTGTCAGAAAATGGCCTCCACGTCCTCCAAAAGGAAGACCCCTGCCACCTATCACCGTCCTTACTTGGCCTTCTATTTCACCTGTAGAAAGGGCATCGACCCCTTCTTAAACCCCTGGGTTCAGGAACAGTTCAACGCTCATCGGGTCCCATATTTATTGCTCGGGGGAAATCAGACCCCCTTTTTAAAATTTGAATTAACCCTGCGCGCCCTTTTTAAATCGGGTTTCGGTATTCCTTATGTATCGGTTTCTTTGCCTCTTAAATTTGCGATCCCCAAAATTTCAATACGAGCTGCAATCAACGATCCTGATCCTTTCTGGATTTGACGGTCTAGATTCAATCAGGATTTCTTTCATCGCTATTTCACAATGCGCAAATCCCTTGTCACCGGGATCTCCGATTTCCCGACGGTGCCCGATCCTTTGCCACGCGTCCTTCCAGATGGACGACTCTGATATTTCGAGGTGGCCCACACACTATCTTTCGTATCAGGAAATCACATTTCGCGATTTCGGGGTTTCTGATGCACTTGTTCACGGGAGTCGCGAAACCCCGATTCTCGATTCTCCGATATGGGCTGTGATCAACGGTCCAGAACACTTCTTATCCAATGGCTGTGATTACATCGCGAAATCGCATATCATGATTTTAGGATTTTCGTTGTCATTGTTCATGGGACTCGTGAAACTCCAATTCCCGATTCTCCGATGAAAAGAATCAACGGTCCAGATCTTCATGCTTGCTTTAATGGCTGCGATCAAGTCGCGAAATCGCATATCGCGATTTCGGAGTTTTCATTTTCGAATGAATTGGACATTTCAAAGTCCCGATCCCCGATTCTCCGATGGCTTATCTCCCTTGCATCTTTTGCAGATCTGACGGTTGTCGGGTATCCTCTTCCAATCTGGCGGCGCAGATTACTTCTTCTGCACGCCAACTCCTGCGCTTAACATCTACGCAGCTTCTCCCGATCCAACAGCTGTCGGGATTTCCGAGTGAGATCCGATGGCTCTCGGTCTCTTTCCTGTGCTCCTTGCGCGTATAAGAACGCTATGCCTCCTGAGCTTATTCTCCTCGAATCCTTAAAGGATTCCGACGTCTGCACGCGATCATTCACCTCTCTGAACTTTGTCTTTTGTTTGTCTGTCATCCTGTAAAAACATGCCAACAATCCTTTGTACATTCTTCCTGTACACATGCCATCTTCATTGCTTTACTTTCCATCAATGACAAGCATATGCTACCTGTTAAACATTTCCAACAATCTCCCCCTTTGTCATTGATGGCAATACTCTTCCTCTTGTCTTTTTCCTCCCCCTTTGACATCAATGGAAAAGAGTGGACAATGCCATGCTCCCCTTGAACTATGCTGGATCTGTTGAATAACCTTTTTCATATGATCAATGCCCCCCCTTAGCCAGAGCATTTAGAGATGCTCATTAACACCTTACAACCAATGGAGATTTCTGTACTTAATTAGACCTGATCCTCTGCATGGCAAAGACTACTCCTAGTTTTTTTCAGAGATATTCGAACGCTTCCCTAGGTAGAGGTTTGGTAAAGATATCAGCCACTTGTTCTTTGGAGGGAACATACTCCAATTGCACCTTTTGCTCAAGCACCTGTTCTCGTAAGAAGTGATATTTGATGGGAATGTGCTTGGTCTTGGAATGCATAACATGATTCTT
>ML801123.1:357980-369242 GCA_009831015.1 Picea engelmannii | reverse complement strand
TTGTTTTCCAGAAGATTAAATTGTTTCCATTGAAGAGTGGAGGCCTAATAGATGCCATTCCATCTTGATTGCTCATTTTGATAGATCTTCCTTCTAGCGGCTAAGCCTTTTCAGAAGGACCAAGCTCTGATACCAATTGTTGATAAATACTGAGAGGGGGGGGTGAATCAGTGTTTTGAGCTATCAATCGATTTTTCACTTTTCTTTCACTGAAAATCTTACTCTACTTTATAGAGACCAGTTGTAGTATATTCTTATGAAAACTGGAGTACATCCAGAGATCTTATTATGAATTTATTCATTCATCAGATGTCTATTAAATAGTAATTCAGTGCAGTAATAACAAAGTAAACTAACACAGATGAATAAGACACATGAACACCAGGATTTAAGGTGGAAACCCAACTCGGGAGAAAACCACCGCTGTCGTTGTCTCTGTCCTCAATGAATATTATTAACAAAACATTCTACAATAGTGTACTAGTGCAGACTCATACTAGTACGCAGGCCTCTACCTGCAGAAGACTACAACCTTCTCTCATTTACCAGCCTTTCCTGGAAGGGAGCTTCAACCCCCTGAAGATAGTAGTAGTTTCTACTGAAGGGTTTAACCCTCATACTCATTGCTGACCATGTTTCATTAATTTTCACACTGGATCAGACAGTTTCATCTAATGGCTATGACAACCACAGAAATTATCTCTAGAGTAAACACAGATCTACAAACTGCCAGGCAGCTGCAAAAGCTTCCTAAACACACATTAAATAAGTCACTAAACCTGGATATGATGCTGGAGCTCTCATGGTTGTTCAACCTACGGCCAAGAACTCTCTATTAATGAAGATTTTCCACCTGTCTGCCACAATGAGGTTCCTCCATCCTCAAACCTTCCATGCGGCCTGCACAAATGACCTCAGTCGCCTGTAAATTATCCCTTCTGTCAGAAAACGACCTCCACGTCCTCCAAAAGGAAGACCCCTGCCACCTATCACCATCCTTACTTGGCATTCTATTTCACCTGTAGAAAGGGCATCGACCCCTTCTTAAACCCCTGGGTTCAGGAACAATTCAACGCTCATCGGGTCCCATATTTATTGCTCGGGGGAAATCGGACCCCCTTTTTAAAATTTGAATTAACCCTACGCACCCTTTTTAAATCAGGTTTCGGGATTCCTTGTGTATCGGTTTCTTTGCCTCTTAAATTCGCGATCCCCAAAATTCTAATACGAGCTGCAATCAATGATCCTGATCCTTTCTGGATTTGACGGTCTAGATTCAATTCGGATTTCTTTCATCGCTATTTCACGATGCGCAAATCCCTTGTCACCGGGATCTTCGATTTCCCGACGGCGCCCGATCCTTTGCCACGCGTCCTTCCAGATGGACGACTCTAATCTTTCAAGGTGGCCCACACACTATCTTTCGTATCGGGAAATCGTATTTCGCGATTTCGGGGTTTCTGATGCACTTGTTCACGGGAGTCGGGAAACCCCGATTCCCGATTCTCCGATACGGGTTCTGATCAACGATCCATAACACTTCTTATCCAACGGCTGTGATTACATTGGGAAATCACATATCGTGATTTCAGGATTTTTGTTGTCATTGTTCACGGGACTCGTGAAACTCCGATTCCCGATTCTCCGATGAAAATAATCAACGGTCTAGATCTTCATGCTTGCTTTAACGGCTGCGATCAAGTCGCGAAATCGCATATCGTGATTTTGGAGTTTTCATTGTTGAATGAATTGGACATTTCAAAGTCTCGATCCCCGATTCTCCGATGGCTTATCTCCCTCGCATCTTTTGCAGATCTTACGGCTGTCGGGTATTCGCTTCCAATCTGGCGGCGCAAATCACTTCTTCTGCACGCCAACTCCTGCACTTAACATCTGCGCAGCTTCTCCCGATCCAACAGCTGTCGGGATTTCCGAGTGAGATCCGATGGCTCTCGGTCTCTTTCCTGTGCTCCTTGCGCATATAAGAACGCTATGCCTCCTGATCTTATTCTCCTCGAATCCTTAAAGGATTCTGACATCTGCGCGCGATCATTCACCTCTCTAAACTTTGTCTTTTGTTTGCCTGTCATCCTGTAAAAACATGCCAACAATCCTTTGTACATTCTTCCTGTACACATGCCATCTTCATTGTTGTACTTGCCATCAATGACAAGCATATGCTACCTGTTAAAAATTTCCAACATTATCTAGATCGACATGCACCCCAGGCTCATCAACAATGTATCCTGGGTACTATACCTTATTCATGTCAAAGGAGCATTTTTCCAAATATTCATATAGCTTATGTTTCCTTAGAGTGTGCAGAACCTATTGAATATGTTGCAAGTGTTCCACCCAACTCTTGTTGAAGATGAGGATTTCATCCAAATACACCACCACAAAATAATTAGTGAAAGGCCACAAGATATTGTCCATCATCCTCATGAAATTTATTGGGGCATTCTTCAAGACAAAGGGCATGACCAACAATTCAAAATTACCTTCTTTGGACTTGAAGGAAATATTCCATACATCGGTCTCCTCTATTGGGACCTGGTAGTAACCAAACTTTAGATCAATCTTACAAAAGTATTTGGACCTCTTGAGATAGTCAAGGAGATCATCAATTCATGGAAATGGGTACCGAATCCTGACTCTGATTTTATTTAGGGCCCGGTAACCAATGCAGATTTGTTAGGTCCCATCTTTCTTCTGCACAAGAAAGATTGGGCTTCCACAAGGTGATGATCTCGGTCAAATGTGCCCATTTTCGACGAGCTATTGGATATGGTGCTTGATTTCATCATTTTCTGACAAATATAAAAAATAGACTGGCCCACTGGGTAGCGGTGCGTCAGGGGTCAAATTGATTGAATGTTTGACATGATTGTGCAAAGGTACCCCTGTGAGTGAGGAGAATATGTCTTTGTATTATTTCACGACATTATCCACTTGCTTCTGCTACATGGAGAGACTTGTCACAGAGGCCATGGATGTGGTTGTAATGTTCCTCTCACTTTGAGAGTGAATCACGAAGAAGTAAAACTTCCAGTTCTGAGAGATAACCTTCTTTCATTGCTTGGAAAAGATCAAGGAAATTGTAGTAGGTGGGACTACCTCGGGTATCCTGTACAATTTCATGTCCAAAGTAATAATAACACTACGAGGCCTAGACTCATATACATCATGAAGTTTCCATAAATAAGGTTGGACTAAAAGAACATCACAAACTTCAAGAGGGGTGACATCACACGATACCTCATCTTTGAATGGTTTTATGTCGTAGGGAAGGCGACACTATTGGTTGACTAAGGGATTGCTCCCCTGGCAGAGCCATCCGATGGTGTATGGTTGTGGGTGCGGTGTTTTCGATAGAGCTAATTGCTTGATGACCTCCATTAAGATGAGGTTCTTCTGGATACCATTGTCAATGATGTAGTGCAATGGAGTACCCTTCACCCATATCTGTGAATGAAAGAGGCGATCACCTTCCTATGTTTCATCAGGTTCACCGAGCTCGATCTTGGTGGTCGCAATGGTGGTACTAGGTTCTGCTTCAATGATCCATCTAAATGTTTTTGGTTCTGACTCAAAATCAAAACCCACATATTATTCATATGCTTTCACCTTATCCACCCATGACTACTTTGAGAAACATTCATCGGTGTTAAGTTAGTGGATATTATGGAACTCGCACCACTTCCCAATGTCTTTATTTGTCTTCCCATTATCCTTCTTTGTTTACGGCTTAGACTGGTTGTCCTAAATCTTCCCATCCTTTCACTTTCCTTTGTTATGTTTTTTGGGGCTACATTTTCCTTGATTCTATTGTGAGGGGTTCCTAGACCCAAACTACTGTGTCTTTTGTTAAAGTTTCTGCTCAATTTTGATAGCATATCGATAGGTCGCGCCCAAGGACGAGATGTTCAAAAAGTCCATTTTTGTCTAGATGTATCTATGTATACTGTCACAATAATTGATCACCATATGTCACTCAGAGTCTTTTATACCAATCTTGGTGTGCAAGGTATGGAATAAATTGGTGAACTCTAGCACTGTTTGGTCCCTTTCCTACCATAGTGTGGTCCAACTTGTATATAAGTCATCATAACTTCCAATAGGGTAGTATTGTTCCCTAATAGAATTCCTAAAAGAAACCCAAGTGGGTGTGACTACAAATAATGTATATTACTTTGTCTCATTTTTCTCACAAAAAGTCTCCCACCTATCTTTAACATGGGGGATGTCCTTAAGGAGCACAAATGTAATCTTTTCTCTATCAAAAAATTTATGGATAAAAAATACCCTTATAGAGGTTTAACCATTTTTCTATGACATCTACATCTATTTTACCTTCAAATATAAAAATATCAAAGTTGATATGTACCTTGAAGGGGGCAGAGCCTCCCCTCGAGGAAGATGTGTCACGTGTTGGAAGTCGCTGAAGGATTTGTGCAAAATTATCCATCATCTCATTTCTATGTCGTGCAAGGGATTCCTTGAGAACAATTTAAGGGGATATCCTGCCCCATCATATCTCTTTTCTTCCCCCATGGGCAGTCATCGAGTTCGGCGAGGCCGATCTTGCAAAGACTCAATTGGTTTGAGTCCCAATTGCTTATACCATGCCCTATTTGGGGACATGCACAGAGAAACAAATGAAGAGAAGACCGCTCTAATACCACTAATCTGGATTTATGATTAGAATGAATTGAAACATAGATCTATAAAATTAAAACATATATACAATGAACAATAATAGAGATACAGTGAAACTTCAACTTCTATTCAATAAATAAATCTTTTGAAACTATAAAATGTGGAATGAAACAATCTTGCTCGAATGGTGGTAGCTAATCTCTAAGAAGAGATGTGGAAGCCACACACATTCACCTTATTGCATTACTATGAGGCCTCCATGCCTTTTTAGCATCAACAAGTAATCAAAAAATTATAGAAATCCAAAAACCTAACCCTAAGAGATGAAGCGACAAAAGTCATGTGGGCCCTGATGGGGTAAGTTGGTACATCAACTTCCCAGGGTCATAACTTATGCATATGATAGTTGTTTTAGGTTCACGATAGCTCATTGGAAAGGTCTATTAGAGGACTACACATTTGTCATCATGATCTAACTTCATCTACAATGTGACTGTGGAAATCCCAAAAAACATTTTTTAGGGCCTCAAAACGGCCCCAGAAGTTTAGGACCCGAAAATTTAGAAACAAATTTCCAAGAGGAAAACTGTATGTGAACCAGTTGGAAGAGGTGGGTGGCCACCAATACCCACCTGGATCATGCAAGTTGATATGATGAGGTTCAAGAATCAATTTGGTGAAGGTGTTTTAAGGATCTCAATATAGATCTTTTTTTATTGAGGACAACATGAGTAAAGCTCTCATGAAGTTAAGGATCCAAAAGGACATTAACCGAAAGATTCAAAAAGATAATTCTTAATTAAATATGCAAATAAAATCTCTTGAGGAGGAGAAGAAGAAGTTTCAATATCGATTGATATGTCATGAGTAATTCCACAAAGGTATTTTTCATGAGTTGGAAAGAAATATTCATACTAAGAATCAGATATTGGCACCACCATCACCATTCCATGAAGTTGGGCAAGTAGAGAATGAAAAGCCTCCAATGCAAGAGAAATTGTCTCCTTCAAAAGGTATGATCGATAAAGATAATTCATTGTATTCTTCTTCTCCCCATCAATATGGAGAACGCTCAAGGAAAACTAAAATAAGGATAACTTCAAATGAATAATTCCTTCATAAGAAGTTAGTCTTAACTTCCATCCCAAGGAAAGGTAATAGATGTAAGAAATCTCCAGCAAGAAATGTGCATTCTAAAGAGGGAATGAAGAAATTTTTCACTAATAAGGTTGGTATTAATGTATGGTCTAAGTATCCATGTGCTTCATGTGGAACTAGTAACCATAATATGGAGAAATGTCGAAGAAAATGGTCCTTGCAAGAAAATCCATCCAAGAAGAAGGCTAAGGGAAAAATGAATTTCTCATGACAAACAAAAAGGGGGAATGACAAGAAGGGATCATGGTTCCAAGATGGGAACAAGACACTCTGCTCTTATTGTGGTAAGAGTGGAAATCAAATAGAAAAGTGTTGGACACTTTATCCACACTTATGTCCGAAGCATAACCGGAAATATGTAAATTCACTTGCAAGAAGACAGGTAGCATCCTCAAGTGAAGTTAATAGTCTTGTTGAAATATTTGAGAAAGAATACTTCTTAATGGTTGGTATTAATAGTGTGATGTATGAAGACATGAAGGTATGTTTCATGGATAGTGGCTCATCTCACCACATGATAGGAATGAAATCAGTATTCCTTATTTTCTCAGAGATCGACACATATTTCTATGTAGGCTCTGGAACTAACACCAAAAAAGAAATAAGAGGGTTTGGATATGAAATATTCCATCTCAAGTTGCACTACAACAGAACAGGAAATTAGAGCCTAAAATTGTACCAAAATTTAGTGTATTTTACTCCATGAATCGAACACCTTTTCTGGTGTAAAACGGGGTGCAATATGTACTTTTTATAATTGCACCAAAATTAGCATTGGAAATAGCACCAGATTTAGCACCTGAAAAATAACACCAATTTTAGCACCATGATTAGCGCCAGGATTAGCACCAGGTTTAGTTCCAGGAATAGCTCCATGTTTAGCGCTATGAATAGCACCAAGTTTAGCGCCAGGTTTAGCACCACATGTAGCGCAAGGTTTAGCACCAGGTGTAGTGCTAGGAATAGCCCCAGGTTTAGCGCCAAGTGTTGCTTCCAGTTTTTCTTCTAATATACCTTCCAATTTTGCTTCCATTTTTTCGTTTGTTTTGGCTTCCCCTTTTATGTCCAGTTTTGCTTCTAATATGGCTTTGAATTTTTCTTCCATTTTGGCGCCAGGAATAGCACTAGGTTTAGTGCTAGTGTTGCTTCCAATTTTTCTTCTGACATGCCTTCCAATTTTTCTTCCATTTTGGCTTCTGGTTTGGCTTCCAATTTTGCTTCTGATATGGCTTCCAATTTTGCTTCTAGTTTGGCTTCTGGTTTGGATTCCAGTTTTAAATCTATCTTTTCTTCTAGTTTTTCTTCCCGTTTTGCTTCTGGTTTGGGTTCCATTTTTTCTTCTGGTGTGGCTTCCAATTTGGCTTCCATTGTTTATTCCTTTCTTGCTTCCAATAATGCTTCTTGTTTTTCTTACAGTTATTTTTTAATATTTTTTATTTCAATTTAATTAGTTAAATATATCGTGTCTCTTAAATAACTTATATGATTATACAGTAAGTCATATAAATTCATTTTAAATATTTTATAGGATAACATTTATAAATATTTTTTTAGGGAAACGTACATCCATACAAATTAACAACATCATTATACTTATTAAATCTCCATCAAAATAGAATCTACACCATCGAGTATATATAAAATAATAAGATAATTATTATAACATGATCATCATCTATAATTAAAACAAGGGAGTCAAATATCTATAATTTAAGTGAATTTGACAACATCCATCAAGAGCAATAAATCAAAACCATCATACGTAATAAATATGCATTCAAAAATCACCAACCACTTTTAATATATAAAAATTGACGAGTCAATATTGATAAGATCATCATCAAGTGAAAGTCAAATATATATGACAGTAGATCAATATCATCTGAAAATGATACATGTCCAACAATCAACATAAGTCAAAATGATACATCGTGTACAAATGATATAAATAAAAATGATAAATTATGTAAGACAAAATGATACAAGTCAATATG
Organism: Picea engelmannii; assembly: GCA_009831015.1. NCBI lineage: Eukaryota > Viridiplantae > Streptophyta > Pinopsida > Pinales > Pinaceae > Picea > Picea engelmannii. Next base: position 361,431 of record ML801123.1, on the reverse strand, counting down.
ATACATCATGTCCAAATGATATAAGTCAACATGAAACATGTCAAAATGATACAACTCAATAATATGGCACTGGAGGTCGTGAAAATGATACATATGATAGTAACCATGAAAAGAGGCATTATAACAATATATCAAAAATGATCCATGATGTATTCTATATGATAATGATTGTCACTGGTTGCTACCAACAATTGCCTCAACATCATCATCATCATCATCATCGTGATCATGATCATCATGATAGTCATCATCATCATTGGCATCAACAATGGCATCATTGTCATCTGTATCTGTGTCATCATGAGCATCATCTTTTATCCCAGCATCAGAACCAACATCATGATCTAGATCTATTTGTTGAGGATGATCTAGATCTTCTGGAAGATCCTTATTCTGCAAAAACAAACATTTAGAATGAAAATTTATTGTTTATTTTACGCAATAATTACTTTCTATGTTATATATCTAATATTACAACATATGAAAATAAACGATAATCATATTACATCATACCAAAGTGCACATACAATAATAAAATATCAAATAAGTTACAGGTAAGATGTCATTCCAATGATGTAAAACATTCAACAATTCTAATAAACGTTAGTAAAGATCATAAAAAAATGTTATTCCTAGCCTTGCTTTGACATACCATGCCTTGCATTGACATGCATTTCCTTGGCATGTCATGCCTTGCCTTTCCTTGACATTCCATGCCTTTCCTTGACATGTCATACATGTTATCGCACAATTTGTGCTTGTCCAAAAGGGAAAGGCTAAAGGAGGGAAAATTGGAGTAAAAGGAGGTTGTCCTATCACTGTCACCTTAATAAGACACCTCTTTCTATTTAGGAATGATATCCCAGAGGAGACGTCCCCAGTGACTTGGGGTTTTGAGAAGGAAAAGGTTGAAGTATCAAGAAAATATATCCTCTCTCACAAGTCACACCAATCGGAAAGTCCCAAAGTTTTAGCAAATGAAGCAATGATATTCTTAAGTGTACCTGCCCAGAACAAAGCAACAAGAAAACACTATTTTTGCAAGTACAATTGATTTTAGTGCTTCATAAAACCTTGGACTTGTCAATGAAATAAATAAGTTGATTTGAGATGAAGCAAACATAAATCTATAACAACAATGTATATAAGATGATATATTCACAATCAATGCCTTAAATAAGCTTCAAAATGACCTAAAATGATAATCTAACAATAGCAATATACTAGCACTTGTCGGAAGCTAATGAGGCAATGTAAAAATCAACATTTGTAATTGATTTTAAGAGATTTTACTTCTGTAATAATTGGTTGTATCTTAATTTTGTAACAACAACAAGAATGTGAGTAGATTAGTCTAATCTAGGGTTAGGAAAGGTTAGTAAATAGCTTGAGGTAGAATTTTTAAGGGTTGTTCTCATCAATAGATCAAACATAAGGTCTAGATTAGTGTCTTTAGGGATAATGCAGTCAAGAGGGATGATGGTTGAGGTGTTGGTAACCCAAGGCCTCAATCAACAAACCCTAGAAGGAAAACGACTACTAGGAAGTAGGTAACCCTAGGCCCTAGTGGTTTTCCTTCTTATTTAGTTCAAGCTTGAAGTAAATGAAGGCTTGATGAAGCAAATGATGCTAGAGTGATACAATGGTAGGGATCTAAGAACAATGCTTCAAAGGAGGTTTTCTAGCAAAATCTAGTAGGTGAAAAGCTATTAAGACAAGGAAAATAACATGTGCTTGATCTCCTAGGGTTTTAAGCTAGAAATTTCATAATCTTAGTAAAATGCAAAGTAAATGCACTATAACCATTCAAAATAAAGAATAATTGTAGAAATTCACTTACATTCATTAAGAATAATCTTGCCAATAGCCTAGTTGAAGACTTTCCACCAAGAAAATGCCAAAAAATACCAAAACAAACCTCCTCCAAGAGTTGTGCACCACTTAATTTCAGGCAATAAACCCTAAGGGAGACGAATTTCGGACCTCACTTGTGTGAGTGAAAGAATGATCCTAAAATACAAGGGCAAAATCCCTTATTTATCAAATCAAAATGACCTTTAATTACAAAATTAGGTCAAAAAGGACGACATGGCCAGTTTACATGAGAAAATCCAATTTTACATAAATTTTTCAAATAAAACCCTAATTTAAGCTTTTTAGGGTGACTTAATGCCCTTCCTAGGGTGAATTTAGCCTCATTGCTAGAACGTTAGCCCTCCATGTGGAATGTTGGGGCTCAAAACCCCTCTAGAACTACCACACGTGCCAACCAATGTCGTCCTCAAGCTAGGTGCCTCAACTGGGTGACGTAAGTCTCTGAATGATGAAGTCAAGTGCCTTCAAGGGTCAACATCATGGTGGGAGGGAAAGACCCCGCTAGGTCCAGGCCTGTCAGGATGTCTATGCTAGAATGTCCTCCTCTCTCTTCTGTGCAAGCCTATGGTATATGTCTGCCCCTTGCTGGGGTCTCAACATCCATCTGGTGGGATTTTATCCCTATGGAGGTCTGAGCTAACCATATCCCCATATGTACCTTTCCATCGCACATGGTCCTATAGAAACAAAAAGTACACCCTCCATGGGCTTATAAGTCACAAGTATAATAGCAATGTCAATCACATCTAATAATCAGGTTATCCAAACATGTGCATAAAACCCCCATTTGCCAGACAAGTGCTCAAAGACGTTATGTTATTCTACAAGCCAGTTTTGGAGAGGGTTTTGGGGCATCCAATTGGGATAATTCTCCTTGGATGTGGGATGTTTCTAGGTGAAGACCAATATAGGTCATGTAAATGCATGAGATCGTATGGGATGTTTGGGAAAGGGATACAGTGATGACAGGGAAATGTAGGGCTTACCTGTGGGTGACTCTAAAGAGGGTGAGATGCACCTTGTCATGGATGCAAATGTTTCCAAGCCTATTCAATTCCTTTTTATCCTTTAATATTATTTATTTTTCTTTCAAGAGAATAGATGGGGGACACGTCCCTAGAGTGGTGATAGTGTTACCAACAAGCATTCCATGGAGATGAGAAGGTTGGATCGTGATGAGACACCCTTTCTCTTGGCTATTCCACCAAGAGCCACTACCCTGGTGTGGTGAAAATATGAATGGTAGTGTCATACCACTACATTCCTGATCCAGGTGGATATCGGTGGCCACCCACCTTCTCCAACTGGCCCAAAACATGTTTCTGGCAATTTTGGTAATTTACTATTTTTAGCAGTTTTAACTTCCGGGGCCATTTTGAGGCCCTAAACGATGTTTTTTTGAAAAAATGGGGAGCAACATGGATCGTAGATCGATGTTGCTCCGGCCAAAAGTTGTAGTTCTCAGATAGATATTTCCAACGAGCTATCATACGCCTAAAACGGAGATCGTATGCAAAAGTTACGACCCCGGGAAGTTGATGCACCAACTTACCCAAACGGGGCCCACATGACTTTT
>ML801123.1:309089-352426 GCA_009831015.1 Picea engelmannii | reverse complement strand
TGGCATTCCTGTTTATTGTAAAAAGGCCTTCAGAGCCTCATTGTAACCATCTTCTTGCGAATGCGCGCTGCCGTCACATCTCTTCTCAGAGATAAGCCGCCACCATTCCAGCAAGCTTGTTTCCGCTGCATTTTTACAGTTTCGGCTTATTTCGTTATTTAATAGAAAACCAGTTTTACTGTATCTCTGTTATTTTTGTTAAGCACCTATTAATAATCTGTATTCATTTCGTTCTGCTCATAAAATCCGGATCAATTCCCATGGAACTAATAGGTTGTCTCGCGATGAGACCCCCTATCCTCCAACTAGGTATTGATTTTATTTATTTTATGGGTCCCTCCTTTTTCTTACTGAGAAGCCTCTTATTTCTTTCTTGAGGATCCTTGGGTGAATCATATGAAGGTTTTGATCCTTTGTATTTGATATTTTTCCATCTACTTTTAGTCTCTCGGCCTTTATCCCCTTCTCACCATAAGGCAAGGTACAAATCTTTGCTAGCTTGGAAAACCCAATGCTCGAACCAATGCAAGGGATAAATGAGAGGGAAGATGATGAAAAGTGATAAGTATGGTGGGAATGGACGATGACCTTTCATGAACCCGCCCAGTGGAAACTCACTCCTAAGGGAACCAACTTGCTATGGAAGTTTTCCATCCCCCCAGGTATGGGCAAGTCAAAAGGCATAAATTCCAAGCACACGTCATGAATCAAAAGAGAATTAAACGCACATATTCAAATGTTTTGAGAATTAGAGTGACACATACCATGATACTCAGACTCATTACCTCATGGAACAAGACCCACTTCTGCTGAAGGACCAGGCCGATGGGATGGATGTTGCTACTGCTGATAGGATGGAGGTGTTGAAGAAGAAATATGGGCCCTCTAGGGCCAGGCTCAAGTCAATATGGCTCTCAGTACTGCATGTCTAGGACCTGTGGGCCTCGAGACATAATCTCTTTACTTATCCCTAGGCTAGGGGATAACAATTCCTAGCCTTTACAGGCCTTGCCTTGAAAATCCATTCCTTGCCTTGAAATGTCTTGCCTTGCCTTGATATGCCATGTCTTGTCTTACCTTGACATGTCATGCCTTTCCTTGACATTCCTTGCCTTGCCTTGCCTTACCCTGACATGCCATGCCTTTCCTTGACATGTCATGCCTAGTCTTACCATGTCTTTCCTTGATAAGACATTCCTTGCCTTGACATGTATTTCCTTGCTTTGACATGCCATGCCTTGTCTTTCCTTGATATGCCATGCCTTTCCTTGACATTCCTTTCATTGCCTTGCCTTGACTTTCCTTGTCATTCCTTTCCTTGACAAGCCATGCATTGCCTTGCCTTGCCATGCCTTGCCTTGACAATCCATGCCTTGCCTTGACATGTCTTTCCTTTCCTTGACATGTCATTCCTTTCCTTGACAAGTCATGCCTTTCCTTGACATGTATTTCATTTCCTTGACATGTCATGCCTTGCCTTGACAAGCCTTACCTTTCCTTGACATGCCATGACTTGCCTTGATATTCCCTTCCTTTCCTTGACTTGCCTTTTCATGCCTTTCCCCGACATGCCTTGCCTTCAATTAACATGTCTTTCCTTGACATACATTTCCTTGCATTGATATGCCATGCCTTGCACTTCCATGCATTTCCTTGACATGTCATGCCTTGCCTTGGCATGCCATTTCTTACCTTTCCTTGACATACCATGCCATTCCTTGACAAGACATGCCTTGTCTTGACATGTCTTTCCTTTCCTTGTCTTGAAAAGCCATGCCTTTCCTTGACATGTCTTACCTTGCCTTGACATGCCATGTTTTTCCATGCATTTTCATGCCTTACCATGAATTTCCTTGCAATTCCTTTCCTTTCCATGAATTCCCTTTCCTTTCCATGTCTTTCCTTGACATGTCATGCCTTGCCTTTACATTCCTTTCCTTGACTTTCCCTGAAATTCCTTTCCTTGAATTAACATGTTTTTCCTTTACAGACTTTCCTTGCCTTGACTTGCCATGCCTTTCCTTGAAATTCCATGCCTTTCTTTGACTTGACATGTTATGCCTATCCTGGCCATGCCTTTCCCTTGTAAGCTATGCCTTGCCTTGAAATTTATTTCCTTTCCTTTCCATGTCTTGCCTTGCTTTGGCATGATTTGCCTTGAAATACAATGCCTTGCCTTGACGTTCCTTGCCTTTCCTTGCCATGTCTTTCAGTGACATGCCTTGCCTTGAATTAACATGTCGTTCCCTGAAAGACCTTGCCTTGCATTGACATGCCATTCCTTGCATTAACATGCCTTTCCTTGACATGCCATGCCTTGCCTTTCCTTGACATGCCATTCCTAGCCTAGCCATGCCTTGCCTTGACAAGCCATGTCTTGCCTTACCTTGCCTTGACAAGCCATGCCTTACCTTGACATGTCTTACCTTGCCTTGACATGCCATGGGTTGTCATGCCTTACCATGACTTACCTTGCAATGCCTTTCCTTTCCATGTGTTAGCGTCGTCATTTTTTCAGTTAGAGTCAATCTTAAACGAGTCATGGTCTATGTGTCAAAGTGTGTGAGGTCAGGTACTGAACAACGAATGGGTCGAAGTTAGAAAGTGGTCGGTTTGGCCCTTGAATTTGGGAAGGGACGTCAAAATAAAACATGCGTAAATGATAAAGGTATTTTCCCAAAAGGTTGGGTCCTGTCAGAAGAGGATATTTTAAGTGCCAAAGGTCGAAGCAAGTTGTTATCATAAAGGTCACATCAACATATATAACGACCATCATCACCTCATTATGAATTCAGAAAGGATAAGAAATCATGGCGCTCATATCACGTATACTCTGCAGCTCTTATCATATGTACTTTACACACTTTGAAGTGTACCCGTCGCGCGAGTGTGCTACACAAATCTTCGGCATGCCTCAAAACTTATCATCACCATGGATTCAGTGTCCCCTGCCATGATTCCATCCCTCACTCATTTAGTTATAAATCTCAGTCACTTTACATGTATTCTATTTACCATTATAATTTATGCGTCATCTGTAACTTTTTTTGCAAGCCCTGAGTCTCTCACTGCGGGAAATTCAATTGCCATCAACTATGTCACAAACCGGGTCAGTCAATATTGTCGCGTTTGGTCTGTCTTAAATCATGGGTTGGAGCTGGTCTAAAGTCGTCACAAGTTAATCTATTAGACGACAAGTCCTCTAACGATCGTCCCCTCATCCTCATAGTTCTTGTCATGCCCAAATTCTCTTTCGTGCTCCCGTACTGCGACGAGCTTGTCATCGTCATTGTCACAACATCGACCCGTCCCTGCACCAAGAGTCTTCATGGCTCCTAGGGGCCGCACAGTGAATTCCCAAAGTCATTATCGCTTATTGCGCAAAGTTCCACTACCACCCCTCCGACGGGTCTAGGATAAGAATATTGTTATCTATTCGTCATGTGAAGGGGGTGGCATATTCACTACCGAGCGTGTAGAACAAGCATGAATTGCACCATGACGACATCCCAGAATATAAGGAAAGACACATGAAGTGGAAGAACTGTGAGGTCTGAGCCTCAATACTTGGCATTGATAAATGAATATTCGAATGTCAGAGCATATTTCAAACAGGTCGGATGCTTGCTCTATTGCAAGAAAATCCAAGGATACTATGTGATACTATTGCAGGAATCACATTCCAGGTGATAGAGGAAACTCTTTCAGCCGCGACGGAGATCCCTCCACATGGTGAAAGGTGGTCTAAATGCATGCCTTTGGAAGTTCTATGCTATGAATAATTCATCAAACCAAACTGCCTAAACGGGAAAATCGAAACGGGTGTTCCAATTCGGTATCTACATGAGCCTTTTCAGAAACTCTTGAGGGTGATTAGAAAGTATTTATCCTATGAAAGAAGGTCTGACAGAATACACCCACATCACATCATATTGTTGATACATTTCACAGGAAAGAGGTCGTTGAACCTTCCTTTCTTCTTGCACCAAAGCCTCTGAGGAATGGAAGATAGCGTCCAAGATGAAGCAAACTAGCCGAAGAAGAACTTATCCCATATCTCAATAATCAAATTGTTTATAGTTGAGGAATTGAGGTGACTGGGAAAGATCTGGGATTCATTTCTTCTTTCATCCGACATCCCCAGGGACCCTAAAGGAGATCCACCTCTACCCACAAGAAAAGAAACATCTCACAGCACGGAGGTGGAAATAGAAAGGGCTACAGAAAAATGAAAGACAGCACGGAATTCTTGTCCCCCCAAAAGCCAATACCCTGGAAAAAAGGTAGGCCAAGAAGAATAGAGAGACTGGGGAGGCCCAAGATCTAATAAATCCATGCGCAAAATCTGTCGCTGAGGTGTTACTCATGCGCACTATTCGGTTGGAACCTGTCGAAGGTTCAAGCCAAAAAACCTGTGATAGACGGAGAAGGTCAGGCACTTAAGACATGGATATTCATGAGTCATCGTAGAAGCTAAAGCAAGTGTAGATTTCTATTGTTGAGTTGTACCAAAAGAACAAGGAGTTGAGAAAGCGGTTAGTGGAATGGACCGTCAAGACATCAACATTATAGAGTTGAGAAGGGAATGTGACTTGGCTCAAGAGGTAGCTTAAATAAGCGCAAGACATGATCATCCAGCTACGTGAAGCATAGAGAATGTCAGAGGAGAGAATTGCGAAGCACTTCAAGGAATTTGGACCAACCATGGAAAATGTTTGCGTGGCTTCTATCCAGTGCTCAAATGAAGATGAAGGGGAATGTGATTTTGAGAAGACAGGTAAATAATCTGAAAAGGAACATCTGGACTCTCAGAAAAATGCTTCGGATATAAAGACTACAGATAAGGCTAAAAACATAATTGACCCGACCCCGTTTTGTCTTTTCAAACGTAACACAAGATTCTTCTCTCCTCGTGTCCTATTTCGTGTTGAGAACAAGGAATTTGACATGCACCCACGCAGCGGATATACATCGCGCAGATGTTGAAAACCCACCTGTTGTGAAGGACAAGTGTAGGATGAACACACAACATTTTTGAAGAAATGCGTTGTCCCCTGACTGGCGTTGTCATCTTGGAAACAGAAGTGACATTCCACAGTTACCCGCCACATGCATACCTCATCCAATGATCACGCAACATCAATCGAAGTCATTAGACTGGGTGGCAGGAGTCTAAAAAAGTGCTTGATCATCCAGATAGCCTTTCAAAGGAGAAGCATAGACACATCACTTCTTAACAATGGAATATTGTTGATGATCGAACTATCATGGCAAAGACATCGGTTATTGCATGATTGGGTACAGTCAAGTTTATATTCTTAGCAAAGTGTCATTCTGAAGGATCATCTGGCAGAGAATAATCAGAGCCTAATTTCTAGGAATAGTAGTTGGGGGGCATGGAATCCCAAGCGACACATATTTTTCTATACATTGCATATTTTCAATGTAAGCTAGTTGGTTGGAAAAGTAATGTAGACAATGATTGTTGAATGTAACTTTCGAACCCCATTGAAGTTTAATGCAAAGGTCATGAGACTTTGATTAAAATATTCTAGTGGTAGTGGTTTGATGTATTGTGACCTCTCTTATGTATGTGCTTCTTTTGTTTTGTATATCCATGTATGTATTTTTTCTAAATTAGAACGTTTTACAAGTCTCGAATTCATCACACGGTGCTCTAGATTTCACTATTTAGATGATTGTGTTCTCTTCTAAGTAAATTCAGAATTCATCTCCAATGGTGCTCTAACTTACTTTATGTGTTTTTCTCTCGTCACACAGAACGACTTTGAACTGAAATACCATTTCCTACTTAGCCTTTATCTTCTCAAGTCTTAGTCACCAAGTCATTTGTTTCTCTCGTTTTCTAGAATTTGACTCCATGGCCCAAGGTCTTGCATTCTCTTGCTAATAGAACCAGAAATATTGCATGAACATGTTAAATCTAGCCAACAATTCAAATCCATAATTTGTATAGAGACAAAGTCTCCAAGAGAGCCCTCTTTGGATTAGAAAGGCTATTTTTCGGCCTTAAAGTTGGTCTATAGGTTACCTATGTCATTCGTTTTCTCAACCAAACGAATTCACGGAGTGCTAACACCATGTATTCCCTTTCCTTGTCATGTATTTCCTTGACATGTCATGCCTTGCCTTGACATTCCTTTCCTTTCCTTGTCTTTCCTTCGCATGCCATGCCTAGAATTTCCATGCCTTGCCTTGACATGCCATGCATTTCCATGCCATGCCTTGCCTTGACATGCCTTTCCTTTCCTTTACATGCCAAACATGCTCAATTGGAAATATTGGGTGACATACATTCATCAATTGAGACTTGCACCAAGGTCAAATGCTTCAATTTGCAATCCAGAAAACATTATTTTTCAATATGGAAGCATTTAGGTTGTAATCGCATACACAAACATTTATGACGAACTAGATGTTGATTAACAATGCTTGTATTGTTCCAGAATGGTTGAATGACATCTTCTTGGGATATGGAACTCAAACACTTTACAATGGAACAATGTGCTTGATACTCTGTATGTTTTCAATTCTAGCGACACTTTACTTGATGTTGGTCACTTCATAAAAGTTTGAGAAACATCATGCACAACAACCACATGGTTGTTGTGCATGAAAAATTGGCGTGCACAACAGCCACGGGGTTGTTATGCATGCCAATTTAGAATGCATAGCATCCACAGTGGTTGTTGTTCATGCCAAATTGTTTGTTATGCCAAATTGGCATGCACAATAGCCACATGAATTTTGTGCATGCCAATTTGGCATGGACAACAACCACGGTTGTTGTTGTCCATGCCAAATTGGTTGTTGTCCATGCCAATTTGGGTTGTTGTGCAAACCAATTTGGCATGCACAAAAGCCACAGGGTTGTTTTGCATGCCAATTTGGCATGAACAGCAGCCATAGTGGATGTTTTGCATGCCATCTAGTATCCATGTCATCTAATTAATTATACTCCACAACTCTTAGCTATTTGTAGCTAACCTACCTTACCATGCCAGAAATTTCTATCTATCCATGGTCACAAATTCTTCCCAAGGTAATCTAACAATTTATCTTTCCATAACATCACACACTATAAATTTTATGAGGTCGTTGTGGGCCAAGGCCTCCTCTTTCCCTTTCTTAACCTTTGAACTCATTTCTCTTAAATACTATAGTAGGAAATAAGGAATTCTCATTTTTTGTCAAGTCTATGGTGAAACAAATTCTTGAGCTAATGCAAGAACTTGAAATGGTATGCATATAGAATACTCAAACTTCCCCCATAAGTGATATACTTTAGTAGGTGGTAGGATACTAGATCCCATGGGTTTGGAAGAGTATCTCTTTTGATCCCATTCTTGTTACACTTATGTTCTGCATAACTTAGGAAAAACAATTTATTAGCATCGACTGCAAACTTCCTTTCATATTTATCCTAAGGTAAACCAATGGGAAGTCCTTAAACTTTTCTTATGATGGATTCATTCACCTACATTACCAATCATCTCACTGCTATGATGTATTCTTGACCTTTGATATTTTGAAAATTATATTCAAATTCAAGAGCTATCTTATCATCATATCCTTGTAGTTTATCAAAATAAAATATCCAATTGGGTTGTTGGTAGACCGCAACCACCTTAGGGTTGTTGTATAGCCTAGAGGTATTTGTAGGATCACTCCTATTGAATCCTCCACTAACATTTCACTTAGAATTCCTTCTCTGTCAATCATGAAGGTTGTGTGCAGGCATAGTTCTACTAACTTAGAAAACTAGAGAATGCAAAATAGAGATATTTTGGCTTGCCTAGGTTCCTAATGGGAAGGAAAAGAAAATCAGAGTAAGGGGTATAGGATGGCATCATAGGAGTTTAGGATAGATGAAAAAAATACCAAATATGTAGCTAAAATTGTATTTCTAAAGAGGAATGTGGATTTAGTAGGGTATAACCTCATGTGCACAACAACCACAGGGTTGTTGTGCATGCCAATTGGACAATGGGGTCCTTTATGCTAGGATTATTACTTTTAGCATGAGTTCCCCATGGGATTCTCCCAAATCCTTTGTTGGGATAAAAGGTATGTCCTCCTCAATGTCTATGGTAGGTGTGTGTTCAATAATAAACAACTTAAGCATAGAGGGACTTCCGCAGTGCAACATATTAGATATCATTTTTAGGGATTAACCGCGTAGTGTAAGTCATTAATCTATGACCCATATCCATGAGTATTAGTCACAACTAACCAATAATTCTCATGATTTGAATAGTCCACTTGGCACTCATTGCATCGGGCTATGCTCATAGGGGTGAAGAAATGGGATTGAAACCAGCGAAATGAATCACATAGCATCAATCATCACTTCTGGGGCTTGCACCCGGTAACTAGGACTTCCCAAGTGGTCACCCATCCCAAGACGCCTCTAGCTCAAGCGCGCTTAATTGTGGAGTTTTTCCCCACAATCAAGCCCACTTAGCTTTCTACCCCATTTGCAAAACCTTAGCAAGTATTGTGCCTTATGAACTATCCAGTTAGAGCTCCCTTAACTCTTATTATTTAAGCATAGAGGGGCTTCCGCAATGCAACATATTAGATATCATTTCTTAGGATTAACTGTATATTGTAAGTCATTAATCTATGACCCATATCCATGAGTATTAGTCACAACTTACCAATAATTCTCATGATTTGAATAGTCCACTTAGCACTCATTGCATCGGGTGATGCTCAAAGGGGTGAAGAAATGGGATTGAAACCAGCAAAATGAATCACATAGCATCAATCATAACTTCTGGGGCTTGCACCCGGTAACCAAGACTTCCCATGTGGTCACCCATCCCAAGACACCTCTAGCTCAAGTGTTCTTAACTGTGGAGTTTTCCCCACAATCAAGCCCACTTAGCTTGCTACCCCATTTGCAAAACCTTAGCAAGTATTGTGCCTTATGAACTATCCAGTTAGAGCTCCCTTAACTCTTATTATTTAAGCATAGAGGGGCTTCCATAGCGAAACATATTAGATATCATTTTCAGGGTTAACTGCGTAGTGTAATTCATTAATATATGACCCATATCCATGAGTATTAGTCGCAACTGACCAATAATTCTCATGATTTAAATAGTCCACTTAGCACTCATTGCATCGGGTGATGCTCACAAGGGTGAAGAAATGGGATTGAAACCAGCGAAATGAATCGCATAGCATCAATCATCACTTCTGGGGCTTGCATCTGATAACCAATAATTCCAAGGTGGTCACCCATCCCAAGACGCCTCTAGCTCAAGCACACTTAATTGTGGAGTTTTCCCCACAATCAATCCCACATAGCTTGCTACCCCATTTTCAAAACCTTAGCAAGTATTGTGCCTTATGAACTATCCAGTTAGAGCTCCCTTAACGCTTATTATTTAAGCATAGAGGGGCTTCCACAGTGCAACATATTCGATATCATTTTTCGAGATTAACTGTGTAGTGTAAGTCATTAATCTATGACCCATATCCATGAGTATTAGTCGCAACTAACCAATATTTCTCATGATTTGAATAGTCCACTTAGCACTCATTTCATTGGGTGATGCTCACAGGAGTGAAGAAATGGGATTGAAACCAGCGAAATGAATTGCATAGCATCAATCATCACTTCCGGGGCTTGCACCCGGTAACCAGGACTTCCCAGGTGGTCACCCATCCCAAGACACCTCTAGCTCAAGTGTGCTTAACTGTGGAGTTTTCCCCACAATCAAGCCCACTTAGCTTTCCACCCCATTTTCAAATCCTTAGAAAGTATTGTGCCTTGTGAACTATCCAGTTAGAGCTCCCTTAACTCTTATTATTTAATCATAGAGGGGCTTCCGCAGTGCAACATATTAGATATCAGTTTTTGAGATTAACTACATAGTGTAAGTCATTAATCTATGACCCATATCCATGAGTATCAATCGCAACTGACCAATAATTCTCATGATTTGAATAGTGCACTTAGCACTCATTGCATCGGGTGATGCTCACAGGGGTGAAGAAATGGAAGTGAAACCAGCAAAATGAATCACATAGCATCAATCATCACTTCTAGGGCTTGCACCCGGTAACTAGGACTTCCCAAGTGGTCACCCATCCCAAGATGCCTCTAGCTCAAGCGTGCTTAACTGTGGAGTTTTCCCCACAATCAAGCCCACTTATCTTGCTACCCCATTTGCAAAACCTTAGCGAGTATTGTGCCTTATGAAATACCAAGTTAGAGCTCCCTTAACTCTTATTATTTAAGCATAGAGGGGCTTCCGCAGTGCAACATATTAGATATCATTTTTCGGGATTAACCACATAGTGTAAGTCATTAATCTATGACCCATATCCATGAGTATTAGTCGCAACTTACCAATAAATCTCATGATTTGAATAGTTCACTTAGCACTCATTCCATTGGGTGATGCTCACAAGGGTGAAGAAATGGGATTGAAACCAGCGAAATGAATCGCATAGCATCAATCATCACTTCTGGGGCTTACACCCGGTAACCAGGACTTCCCAGGTGGTCACCCATCCCAAGACGCCTCTAGCTCAAGCGTTCTTAACTGTGGATTTTCCCCCACAATTAAGCCCCCTTAGCTTGCTACCCCATTTGCAAAACCTTAGCAAGTATTGTGCCTTATGAACTATCCAGTTAGAGCTCCCTTAACTCTTATTATATAATCATAGAGGGGATTCTATAGTGCAACATATTAGATATCATTTTTTGGGATTAACTGCGTAGTGTAAGTCATTAATCTATGACCCATATCCATGAGTATTAGTCACAACTGACCAAGAATTCTCATGATTTGAATAGTCCACTTAGCACTCATTGCATCGGGTGATGCTCACAAGAGTGAAGAAATGGGATTGAAACTAGTGAAATGAATCGCATAGCATCAATCATCACTTTTGGGGCTTGCACCTGGTAACCAGGACTTCCCAGGTGGTCACCCATCCCAATACACCTCTAGCTCAAGCGTGCTTAATTGTGGAGTTTTCCCCACAATCAAGGCCACTTAGCTTGCTACCCCATTTGCAAAACCTTAGCAAGTATTGTTCCTTATGAACTATCCAGTTAGAGCTCCCTTAACTCTTATTATTTAAGCATAGAGGGGCTTCTGTAGTACAACATAATAGATATTATTTTTCGGGATTAACCATGTAGTGTAAGTCATTAATCTATGACCCATATCCATGAGTATTAGTCGCAACTGACCAATAATTCTCATGATTTGAATAGTCCACTTAGCACTCATTGCATCGGGTGATGCTCAAAGGGGTGAAGAAATGGGATTGAAACCAACGAAATGAATCGCATACCATCAATCATCACTTTCGGGGCTTGCACCCAGTAACCAGGACTTCCCAGGTGGTCACCCATCCCAAGACACCTCTAGCTCAAGAGCGCTTAACTATGGAGTTTTCCCCACAATCAAGCCCACTTAGCTTTACCCCATTTGCAAAACCTTATCAAGTATTGTGCCTTATGAACTATCCAGTTAGAGCTCCCTTAAATCTTATTATTTAAGCATAGAGGGGCTTCCACAATGCAACATATTAGATATCATTTTTCGGGATTAACTGCGTAGTGTAAGTCATTAATCTATGACCCATATCCATGAGTATTAGTCGTAACTAACCAATAATTCTTATGATTTGAATAGTCCACTTAGCACTCATTGCATCGGGTGATGCTCACAGGGGTGAAGAAATGGAATTGAAACTAGTGAAATGAATCACATAGCATCAATCATCACTTCCAGGGCTTGCACCCGATAACCAGGACTTCCCAGGTGGTCACCCATCCCAAGATGCCTCTATCTCAAGCGCGCTTAACTGTGGAGTTTTCCCCACAATCAAGCCCACTTAGTTTGCTACCCCATTTGCAAAACATTAGCAAGTATTGTGCCTTATGAACTATCCAATTAGAGCTCCCTTAACTCTTATTATTTAAGCATAGAGGGGCTTCCGCAGTGCAACATATTAGATATCATTTTTAGGGATTAACCACATAGTGTAAGTCATTAATCTATGACCCGTATCCATGAGTATTAGTCGCAACTGACCAATAATTCTCATGATTTGAATAGTCCACTTAACACTCATTGCATCGGGTGATGCTCACAGGGGTGAAGAAATGGGATTGAAACCAACGAAATGAATCGCATAGCATCAATCATCACTTACGGGGCTTGCACCCAGTAACTAGGACTTCCCAGGTGGTCACCCATCCCAAGATGCCTCTAGCTCAAGTGCACTTAACTGTGGGGTTTTCCCCACAATCAAGCCCACTTAGCTTGCTACCCCATTTGCAAAACCTTGGGGCATATTCCTTTCCCTTGTGGCTCTACTTTGTTTCCCTCCCTATGGGTTCCCTATAGTAATTTTGAGGGGAATTCTATATGGTGTGCCCAAAAATTAGATTGGTGACACTTATACTTTTTACCTTAGATTTTTGTTAACATGGGTTCTGAAAATATTTAGAGTCTTCAATAGAATCAATCACTTTGCTTTAATCATATTAGGTTTCTAGGATTTGAATTTTTGAAACTCAGAATTACACTGTTTACCTTCTCTTGATGTTAAATTTGGCTCTATCAATACTTAAAATATTTGACAAACTCAAACTGTCTACAATCATCCCAAGGGTTTAGGCTTCGAGATTTGGAAACTCAAGCATGCAAAGAGGCCATGTGGTTGGTGTGCATGCCAATTTGAGTTTGCTTGATGGCCTTATACTTTCTATGATTTCATTCTTGACTTGAAATGACCTCCCCATATTTTATATTTTGATAGCTGAAATCATCATGGAAACACTAAGTTGCTTCCCCCCCACCTTAGATCTCAATGAACACATTGACATGAGTTAGGGTTGTGATAGAGTGAAGTTAGGGTGATTGAGAGGTATATTACTATGAAATTTCATGCATATCTAAATCATAATTTCTTAAGAAAAAGTAGATGTGGTGTACCTTGCTTTTGATGGAATTTCTAATTTGGAAGAAATTTACTTTGATCTGTGAAGACTTGCATGTTTATTTGATGAATGTTGTGATCGTTCACATGAGACATGATTGCCTTTTGCAGGTGGCCCATGTGCTTGATTTGGTTGTGGATGTCAAATAAATATCTTCCTATAGTGATCTATAGGCTGAGAGCCTGTAACGATCTTCTCCTATAGTAACATTTTCCTCCTATATATGATGGTAGATTCACACTTCTATACTAGTTGTTATCTTTTCTAGGTGTTAACTGTTGTAGGTTTTGATGTGGTCCTCTCATGTAGATGCATGTAGCTTAACATTCATGTAGTTCTCTTGTCATGTAGATACCTATAGATTGATATTTTTGTAGTCCTCCTCTCTTGTAGATACATATAGCTTGGAATTCCTATAGTTTCATATTCTAAAGATGCTTTTAGCTTCACATTCCTGTAGGTTCATCTCCTATAGATACCTATAGCTTGTAATTCTTGTAGTTTCAACTTTTGTAGATACATACAACTTGAAATTCTTGTAGTTTAATCTTATGTAGATAACTATAGCTTCACATTATTGTAGTTTCATCTCACGTAGATACCTATAGCTTGAAATTAATATAGTTCATCTTCTGTAGATACTTTTAGCTACACATACATGTCGGAAATTGCATTGGAAAAAGTACTTGTAGTATCATGTAGGTATATGCATGAGGTAAAATTTGAATGCATAGATACGATATGTATGAGTGAGGCATAAGGTGAATGTATGAGGGAGAAGATTTTTGTAGGGGAACTAAGTGTATCCAAGTGAAGGATGTAGATTGTGTATTGGATACATCTAATGAATGGAATGTTGGAGAGTTGAGTGTTTTAAAAAATGGAGTGAATGTAATGAAATGAGTGAAATTTCATTGGAAAAAGTATTTGCAGTATCATGTAGATATATGCACGAGGTAAAAGATGAATGCAAAGATACAATATGTATGAGTGAGGCATAAGGTGAATGTATGAGGGAGAAGATTTATGTAGGGGCACTAAGTGTATCCAAGTGAAGGATGTAGATTGTGTATTGGATACATCTAATGAATGGAATGTTGGAGAGTTGAGTGCTTGAAAAAATGGAGTGAATGTAATGAAATGAGTGAAATTGCATTGGAAAAAGTATTTGCAGTATCATGTAGATATATGCACAAGGTAAAAAGTGAATGCATAGATACAATATGTATGAGTGAATAATAAGGTGAATGTATGAGGGAGAATATTTATGTAGGGGCACTAAATATATGCAAGTGAAGGATGTAGATTGTGTATTGGATACATCCAATGATCAATGGAATGTTGGAGAATTGAGTGTTTGAAAAAATAGAGTGAATGTAATGGAATGAGTGTAATTAAATTGGCATGAGTAAATGGAACTGTGAATGAATGAATGAGTGGATTGGTGTCTGTGAATCTCCATTCGATTTGAAATCAACACATGGGAGCTGGATAAATCTATACTTTATTTTGTATCCCAATCCTTGTTTCTTGTTACTCTGTTCAGTTTTCCTCAAAATGATGGTTGTATGCATATTCCTTTCTTGGATATAGGTTGTTATTGGATTCAACATGTCTATTTGATAATTACTTTAGAGATATGAGAGAAATTTGGAAATTTTCAAAATACTATATTTTTCGTGTATGTTCAAGACATAGTGTAATGTGCAAATTTGTTTCTTTGGAAATAACAATGATTCATTTGAATTTTAAATGAGAAGAACCATTCATTGTAGATTTCTTGCTATGGATACTTAGTAAACTTGACCTATACTATATATACACTATCCAGACTTTGGGCTCGCTCAAAACAAAGTAGGGTTTATTGATCTTTTACGGTTGCCTCCTTGATATTTTTGAATTGGAATTTGAATCTCCATCATCAATCATGTATGAAGATGAAATCTAATGTTTGAAATCTGTGTGCAACTTCAAGATGGGATATTAAAATGGCATTTTCATTTGTATATTGAATTCCATACACCATCTCCTTATATTTTTTATCTTTGTAACTCTGAGAACTTTCCTTATGATAACTATATAAGGAACAGATTCTTTATGAGTGAGTGAGCACATTTTGAATTGATACATGTTAGAATCTATATGCATGGAGAATGAATTTTGATATTGTGTTCGAGAAGGTTAATGTATGTACATAATGGTACACTGTCATGTCCTTGTATCTAATCCTTAAGAATTTTTATTTCCCTTTTGTATTGTAAGTTTTATATTGTATATTCATGGAGTTTTAACTTGTTTTTTTTGTTGTAGTCCTTTATGGTAGTGAATGACCAAGGTAGGTCATGAACTCTTAATTAATTATTGTTCTTGTATTCCCCTACATACCATGGAATAATCTCAAATGATCAATGCATAATGATGATGAGTTATTGAGCTTAAATGTGGTCTCCTTGATCTTTTAGAATTGTTGAATGTTTTACATCATTGGAATGACATCTTAGCTGTAAATTATTTGGTATTATATTATCATATGTGCACTTTCATATGATGTAATCTGATTATCATTTCATTTAATATGTTGTAATATTAGATATATAACAGAGAAATTAATTATTGCATGAAATAACTAATAACTTTTCATTCTAAATGTTTGTTTTTGTAGAACAAGGATCTTCCAAAAGATTTGGATCATCCTAAACAAATAGATCCAAATCACGATGTTGGGTCTGATGTTGAGATGGCAGATGATGCTCATGTTGATGGCACAAATACAGATGACAACAATGCAATTTTCGATGCAAATGATGATGATGACGATCATGATGATCATGATCAAGATGGTGATGATGATGTTGAGGCAGTTGCTGGTAGCAGCCAGTGACATTCATGACATATAGACTTCATCGTGGATCATTTTTTATATATTTTTATAATGTCTCTTTTCATGGTTATTATCATATGTAGCATTTTCATGGCCTCTAGTACCATATTATTGAGTTGTATCATTTTGACATGTTTCATGTTGACTTATATCGTTTGGACATGACGTATCATATTGACTTGTATCATTTTTTCTTACACAATTTATCATTTTTATTTATATCATATGTACATGATGTATCATTTTGACTTATGTCGATTGTTGGACATGTATCATTTTTAGATGATATTGATCTACTGGCATATATATTTGACTTTCACCTGTTTTAGTTATATATGATGATAATCTTATCAACATTGACTCGTCAATTTTTATATATTGAAAGTGGCTGATGATTTTTGGATGTATATTTATTATGTATGATGGTTTTGATTTACTCCTCATGATAGATGTTGTCAAATTCACTTAAATTATAGATATTTGACTCACTTGTTTTAATTATAGATGATGATCATGTTATAATAATTATCTTGTTATTGTATATATATTAGATGTTGTAGATTCTATTTTGATGGAGATTTAATAAGTATAATGATGTTGTTAATTTGTATGGATGTATGTTTCCCTAAAAAAATATTTATAAATGTTATCCTATAAAATATTTCAAATGCATATATATAACTATCATACTATATAATCATATAAGTTATTTAAGAGACATGATATATTTAACTAATTAAATTGAAATAAAACATATTAAATTAATAATTGTAAGCAAAACAAGAAGCATTGTTGGAATGAAGAAAGGAAATAACAATGGAAGCCAAATTGGAAGCCACACCAAAAGAAAAACTGGAAGCAAAACTGGAACCCAAAATGGAATCCAAACCAGAAGCAAAACTAGAAGAAAAACTAGATGTAAAAATGGAAGCCAAACCAAAAGCCAAACTCGAAGCAAAATTGGAAGCCATATCAAAAGAAAAATTGGAAGCCAAAATGGAAGGCATATCAGAAGAAAAACTAGAAGCAACACCTGGTGTTATTCCTGACACCAAACGGGAAGCAAAATTCAAAGCCATATCAGAAGAAAATTTTGATGTATAATGGGACACCAAAACAGACGCAAAAATGGAAGAAAAATTGGAAGGCATATCAGAAGCAAACCTGGAAGCAACACTTGGCACTAATCCTATCAATATTCATGGTGTTAATCCTGGCACTATTCCTGGCGCTAATATTGGTGTTGTTCCTAGTGCTAAACCTGGCGCTATTCCTAGCGATATTCCTGGCGTTAAATCTGGCGCTAGTTTTCTGGCACTAAATATGCTAATAAATCTGGCGCTAAATCTGGCGCAATCATAAAAATTCCATATTGCTCCCAGTTTTGCATGAGAAAAGGTGTTTGATTCATGGAGTAAAATACACTAAATTTCGACGCTAATTGTATGTTTTGTTGTAATGAATATATCTTAGATATGATGCAGAGCATCATGATAATACAAATTAGATATGATCATATAGCTTAGAGATGATGCAGTTGACTCACATCATGCTATATATGATCATGATAGTACAACTTAGATATGATGCACAGCATCATGCTAGTACAACTTCGATATGATGCACAGCATCATGCTAGTACAACTTTGATATGATCATACAACTTAGAGATGATGCAGAGGCATTGATCTACATCATGCGATTATAGATTAGATATGATGCATTCGCCTTCTAGTATGGATTAGAGATGATGTATATGGTACTCCACATCATGCCAGTATATCTTAGACATGATGCATTCGCATCATGCTAGTAATGCTTAGAGATGATACAATGGAGAGGATGGTTGTTGTATCCATTGAAGACATTCAACATTTGTTGGGACACACATTCTCCTAGGGAATATGTCCAAATTAGAATAATGGTCCTTGTATCACTCTATTGAGTGAGTGACTTATTCAGCATCATGCTCAATTACTCAGATGGAGTATGGCCTCAAGAGATGATGCAATTGATGATATCATATGATACTGATAGTGGTGATGTTTCTCATGATTTGATCAATGTGATCACGAGATAGCCTATGTGGCCATGACAATGCTACTTGTTAATACCTCCCTAGCTAGGAGGGAGTGTTGATGTTATAGTAGTTGTGGGAGGTATCAACCTCCATGTGTAACCTCTGACTAGATTAGAATATTCTAAAACCTAGAAAAACCATAAATACATTCATAGAAACCCTAGAAGACAAGTTGACTCAATCAATAAAAGAATTAATATTAAAGTAATAACCTCTAGAAGAAGAAGTCAACCTACACAGGTGACAAAGAGCACTATAAATAGAGGGTGTTTATGTTCATTTAGAGACACACTCACACTCAAGTAAGGTGGTGCACAAGTCTAGAGGAGGAGTGCAATTGTAGCTACTGCAACTAGGTTTTGGTCTTGGTTTCTGGTTTTGGACTTTCGGCTTGATGCAATATCCTTGGAGAGAGATACATTATCTCTTGGTTTTTCGATACATTATCTCTTGGTTTTTCGTTGGGTCTGGTACTGCTTCTAGAATTATTCTATCTATCAAGGTTACGATTCTCAGGGGTGGTTGTGTTTCTATGGTTGGGTGACAATATTGTGATATTTTCTAAGGTTAAACGAGCACATCTTAATAGTTTCAATTCGTATTGTGTTAGCACTAGTTTCTTTACTTGATCTTGAGCTATAACAACTAGATGTTAAAACAACATTTTTGCATTGAGATTTAGATGAGGAAATATATATGGAACAACCAGAAGGATTTGTTCACGATCACAATAAAAGGTTTGTTTGCAAACTCAATAATTCATTGCGTGGCTCGAGGTAGTCACCCAAGCAATGGTACAAGAAGTTTGATTCATTCATGGTGAGCCAGAATTATACAAGAAGTGAGTATGACCATTGAGTTTACTTCAAAATGTTTGAAAATGGCATATTCATTATTTTGGTGTTATATGTTGACGATGTGCTTGTAGTAAGAAAAATCATGGTTGAGTTCAATAGGTTAAAGGCTCAAATGGCTAGGATGTTTGATATGAAGGATCTAGGAGCAGCAAAACAAATC
Organism: Picea engelmannii; assembly: GCA_009831015.1. Classification (NCBI taxonomy): domain Eukaryota; kingdom Viridiplantae; phylum Streptophyta; class Pinopsida; order Pinales; family Pinaceae; genus Picea; species Picea engelmannii. The sequence continues at coordinate 333,451 of ML801123.1, read as the reverse complement.
TTGGGCATGGAGATACATAGAGACAAGAAAAATGGTAACTTGTGGTTATCACAAAAGAAGTATTTGGAGAAAATACTTATGAGGTTTGGTATGAATAATATGAAACCAATAAAGATCCCTTTATCTTCCCATTTCAAGATTTCTTCAAGTTTATGTCCTAGTAATGATGAAGAAAAAGAATGTATGTCTTTTGTACATTGTATGTGATGGTTAGTACAAGGCCAGATATTTCACATGCAGTTGGTGTTGTCAGTATATACATGAAAAATCTAGGTAAAGAAATTTGGGCAGCAGTTAAATGGGTGTTTCGGTATTTGAGGGGCACAAGTGATTATTATATCACCTATAACAGTTGCAGTGATTTAGTTTGCAGATATTTCGATTTAGATTTTGCAGGTGACTTGGATATGTCTTTACTCTTGCAGGTGGAGTTGTTAGTTGGATGTCAAAGCTTCAAAACATTGTTTCTTTATCCACTACGGAGGCAAAATATATAGTTTCTTCACATGCTTACAAGGAGTAAATTTGGTTAAAAGGTTTGTTGGGAGAGTTTGGAAGGATGCAGGACAAGGTGAAATTTTGCCATAGTCAAAATGTTATTCATTTGGGTAAAAAACTAGCTTATCATAGTAAGACAAAGCATATTCCTATTAAATACCATTTTGTAAGACATGTTATTGATGAAGGTGGAGTGGCTCTGGAAAAAGTCCATACAAAAGGAAATTGTGCGGACATGTTCATGAAACCAATATTGTTAGAGAAGCTACGATGGTCTTTGGCTTCTCTTGGCTTGTAGGAAAGGTGATGAATAAATTTGGGCATGATATTCAGGTAAATTGTTGTCAAGGTGGAGATTGTTCAAACTATTCCAACAAATTCCCATGATTTTAGGCAGATTTTTGGCTCCTAATATTTAGCCTTTAGTTGAGACAAATCAGCCAAAAATAAATTTTGGGTAGATGCACATTAATTGTATAATTGTATGTAATGTACACACTGTACACAGGCCAAATATAAACTCCACAATAAACAGAACAGAAAACACAAATCAATCTCTTATTATCAAAAATGGATGCAGATACATTATGTATAGGTGGAGGCGGATAGTTGTGAGGCAGTTGCTAACAGTTTCAGTGATGCGGAAGATGCAGATGGTTGAACCGCCGGATAAGTTAACACTGGATTATTTAACATTCCCCCCTTAATCCAAAGGGAAATTTTTCATCCCAAGCATCATTCTAAATATTTCAAATTTCTCTCGACCCAAAGCTTTAGTAAAGATGTCCGCAATTTGCTCTGAAGTGGAACAATGATTGAGATGAATGGTTTTTGCCTCAACACGATGTCGAATCAAATGATATTTGGTGTTGATATGTTTGGTTCAATCATGGAATTTATGATTTTTGGCCAATTGTATTGCAAAGGTATTGTCAACAAAGAGAGGCGTTGATGTCATTTGTTTCTCCTGCAAGTCTTCAAGATTTTTCCGAAGCGAAATGATTTCTTTTGTGGCTTGATTTGTTGCAACGTATTCGGCTTTAGTTGTAGAATCAATAGGAACTGATTGCTTTCATGATATCCAAGTGATGGTTGTTGATCCAAGATTCATCAAATAACCTGAAGTAGACACCCCATGTTCTTTATCTTTCGCAAAGTCAGAATCTAAATAACCAATGAGATGGAAGTCTGAAACTTTAGAATATTTGATGCCATATGATTGAGTGCCTTTTAAATATTTGAGCACTCGTTTTGTTGCTATCCAATGACCTTCACAGGGTTGATGCATAAACCTGGAAAGTATTCCTACAACAAAAGTTATGTCAGGATGAGTAGTAGTAAGATAAATTAAACTTCCAACAAGTTGTCTATACTTTGTTGGATCTTCAAATGCACTACCTTCATTTGAAGTAAGCTTTAGATTATGCTTCATTGGAGTAGAAACAGGATTACAATCCTTCATCTCAAATTTGCTCAATAGTTCTCCAATATATTTCTTCCGAGAAATAAAAATGTGCTTCAATTTTTTATCTACTTCGATCCCTAGATAATAATGTAGTAATCCCAAATCTGTCATATCAAAAACCTTCTGCAACTCCTTTTTAATAGATGCTATATAATCATCATTATTTCCTGTGATAAGCAAATCATCTACATAGACAACTAGATATACAACCGATCTTCCAACTTTCTTAACAAATAAAGTTGCATCATCTAGATTGAAATGCTTATAATTCAACTTGAGAAGATGTGCAGTTAACTTTTCATACCAAGCACGAGGTGCTTGTTTTAAACCATACAATGATTTTATCAATTTGCATACTTTATGTTATTTTCCTTTAACAGAAAAACCCTCTAGCTGCAACATATAAACATCTTCTTTTAAATCTCCATTTAAGAAGGCAGTTTTTACATCCATGTGATGTATTTTCCATCCTTTTTGAGCTGCAAGAGAACATAAGGTTCTAATAGTGCCCCATTTCACTGTAGGAGCAAATGTTTCTGTATAATCAATACCTTCTTTTTGTGCGTACCCCTTTGCTACAAGTCTTGCTTTGTGCTTATTAAGAGAACCATCATCTTTATATTTACTTTTATAAATCCACTTACTACCAATTCGTTTGATGCCAATAGGAGGATCCACCAACCTCCAAGTGCCATTTTTAATAAGAGCATCATACTCTTTTTGCATTGCAGCTTTCCATTCATTACAACTAGTGGCCTCTTCAAAAGTAGTAAGTTCATTAACAGTAGAAAAGTTTAACTCAAATTCACCAAACCTTTTTGGCATTGTCTTGGTTCGTGTTGATCTGTGTATTGATTGTTGCAATGTTTTCTCAGTTTCAAGAGTGTTTGAAATAGGTTCTTCAGGACCATTATTATCCTCCAATTTTTTCTCAGAAGGAACATTATTATCAACCAATTGTTCTTCTATAGAAACATTATTATCATCAAAAACATTGCTATCAACTATTTTTTCTTCATTCTTTGATGTGGTCTCATTCTCTGGTGTTGTTGAAGGAAAATCCATAGACTGGTCTAGAATATGAATCCCCCCTTCAGGATGTGGGAGATCATTATCCCATTCATAATAAAACTTCTTGGAAGAGAATCTATCCAAATGATTGAGTTGCCTATCAATAATAGAAGCATCTTTAGCAAATTTGAGAAAAACAACATCTCTTGAAATAACAAATTTGTTGTTTTCCTCATCATACAATCGATAAGCTCTGGAGGTATTAGAATACCCCAAGAAAATACATTTGTGACTTCTTGCACCCAATTTGTTGCGATGTTGTTTAGGAATTAACGCATAACATGGAGAACCAAAAACTCTGAAATGTTGAACAATAGGAAGACGGTTATACCATAATTCATAAGAGGAGTTATTATTGATGGCAGTAGAAGGACAATGATTGCGAATATAAACGACACAAAGTACTGATTCTCCCCAAAACATCAACCTAACATTCTGAAAAAACATCATTGACCTTACCATATTAAGCAAAGTTTTGTTCATGCACTCTGCTACACCGTTCTATTGTGGAGTATAAGGGACGGTGGTATGATGTTTAATATCATTATTTTGTAAGTACTTTTCAAATTCATTATAGGTGTATTCACCACCATTATCCGATCGTAGAGTGCCAATATTAAATTGAGTTTCATTTGTAATCCATAAATGAAAATTCTTAAAAGTTACAAAAACCTGAGATTTCTCTTTCAACAGATAAACCCAACACATCCTCGTGTAGTCATCAATAAAAGTTAGCAGATATTTATTACCATTTGCAGATTGAATAGGCATGGACCCACATAAATCAGAATGTATGAGACCTAACTTCCTGGAAGCTCGGGAAGTAGATCCATAAAAAGGTTGTTTACAATGCTTGCCTAAAATACAAGTATTACATGGAGAAAGCTTCCTTGGAATAGTAGGAATCCCTTGAATACCTTGTTGTTCCATAATCCGGATACTATCATAATTAATATGACCAAAACGAGCATGCCACAATAAGCTCGAAGACAAAGTATCACTATGTTGAGCTAAAAGAGCTTAATTAGATTGAAAAGAGGATGTCCCTTTAAGTTTTAAAAGTTTGTCTTCTTCAACACCAGCCATAACAATCAATTGATCAGATGCTTTTCATATTTCAATTATACCATCAAACATATGTACAGAATGTCCTTGTTGCCTGATATGTATGAGAGACATCAGATTTCTTTTTAATTGAGGAATGTAAAGAACATCATGCAAAATATAATCAGCAAGTCCTGGTAGGCGAAGTCGAATAGATCCAATTCTTGAAGGCTTTAACTGGGACTTATCGGCAAAATAAACTATTCCATCAATGTGATTACTGAATGTTTCAAAAAAATCTCTTCTAAAGGTCATATGGCAAGTGGCTCCAGTATCTAAAATCCAAGTGTCTTCCCAAGAAGCAAAAAAAGTGCTAAAAACTTCATTGATACTAAGATTACAATGTGCAACAATATAGTTGGCAGATTAAGGTGGTTTTCCTTTGTCTGGAGGTTGTTGCTCTTTCTTCTCACTAATTCTATCCCAAGGAGTGCGACAATGAGAAGAGGTATGACCCAGTTTACCACACCTATAACACTTAAGGGATTGTTTATCATTATGAAAATGTTTTTGTTATCTATCATCTTGTTGTCTATCTCCTTGATGATAATGACCCCTCCTGCCTCTAAATGGTCTCCTACCATGACCTCTGTGACTATCGTCAAATCTAGCAGACTCTCCTCTAGGTTTCTACTCTTTCTGTGCAAGACACAAAGTCTCAACTGTGGAAGTGGAAAATGATTCCTTCCTCCCAAAATATTTCTCTCTTTCGGCAATTTTGTCTACAAGAGTATCAAAAGCCATGGCTTGCATCTGTCCACTAGCTTGAAGAGACTCTAAGTAGTGCGAATAGGTAGGATATAGGGCTTTAATAAATGTTGTGAGTTGTAAATCAACTTTGACACCACTTGAGTCAATATCATGAAAAAGAGCTTTAATTTCGGAAGCTAATTTCATGGGATTAATATCTTTCAGTTCCAGATTAAACAACTTCATTAACAATTGTATAATTTCCAGCTCTGAATGGGAGTCATAAAGATGTTTTAATTTCTATAATGCTTTAAACGCTGTGGTGCTGGAAAGAATATGTCTGCTTACCTCTTCGGTGATGGGAGTCATAAAGATGTTTTAATTTCTCTAATGCTTTAAACGTTGTGGTGCTGGAAAGAATATGTCTGCTTACCTCTTCGGTGACTGAGGCAGAAATTAAAGCATGTGTCTTTTTATCTTTACTCTTCCAAATTACAAGTTGTCTGGCATCTGTAGGTTGGTGCAACTCATTATCATCCTTGCCTTCACAAATTTCCTCCCATAAATCATTTAAAATAAGAGTATTTTTTATTTTTCGAAACCATTCTTGGTAATTTTCTTGTCCGGAGAGCACTACTCCCACAATTGATACTAATGAATGCATTGTAAACTAATCTTTGTAAATGAAATTCCACTTGCACAAGAAAAAGAAAATAAAATCTCACAACACCTTCGACCTTGGCTGCTCTGTAAGTTGTTCCCGTACACAAGCCCAATGACTGGATGCTCGAGGGCCTTCGGGCACTTGTTGTTCCTTCGCTGCAACTACACTGCAACTACACAGTCACAGGTGGCTCCTCTCAAATCTGGAGCTCACGCAGGCACACAATAGCATGGAGTTTTTAAAAAAACGTGGGTAAAAATAGCGTGGCTCTGATACCACTGTACACACTGTACACAGGGCAAATTTAAACTCCACAATAAACAGAACGGAAAACACAAATCAATCTCTTATTATCAAAAACGGATGCAGATACATTATGTATAGGCGGAGGTGGACAGTTGTGAGGCAGTTGCTAACAGTTTCAGTTATGCGGAAGATGCGGATGGTTGAACCGCCGGATAAGTTAACACCAGATTAGTTAACATGTAACTGTTTCAAGATGTTGTATTATTGTAAGCCAGTAGAGACAGATTGAGGGTGAGTGAGGTAATTGTTGTAAGCCTGTTCTTTTGGCTATTATAATTCTCCTTTGAACAATAAGAAAACCGATTATCATTGCCGTGGATGTTTCCCTTGTGAAGAGTTTTATTACTAAAATACTATGTTCATTTGTGTGATTTCTGGTCTCTGTTATTTTTGGGTTAATTGTTGTCATTAAATCTATTGGGTTTCTGTTTCCGTTGTGCAACAGTTTCAATGTTTCACACTAAACTTCTTAGAAATGATTAAAATTCTTATCAACTTAGATAAGACTTGAGTTTCAGATACTATGTGGCAGATATTTGACACTTTATAAAAGCTAGCTAGATAGCGTCACCATTGTCGAATCGGGTGACTCAGAAATCTGTATATTTGACACTTTATAAAAGCTAGCTAGATAGCGTCACCATTGCCGAATAGGGTGACTCAGAAATCTGTCTTGTCACAGTAGGATAAAAATTGTTTAAAATTGACCAGGTTTAACCTAAAAATTTAGGAAGAAATTTTGGTGTCGGTTATAATTTTTTAGGTCAAAGTTTTAAAGACATAGTTCTTTCATATCCAAAGGGTTTTGAGAGTCTCTCGAGATTTTGGCTATGTCACAGGGTTCGTCGAACCTAAAGCTTGAGGTTCGAACTTTGGCGAACCTCAAGGTTAATCGAACCTAATGCTGAACCTGAACGAACTCGAATGCGTGCCCRAATTCGAACCTTAGGACGAATTTGAAGGAGAATTTTATTGAGGTTTGGCACAAGGTTTCATTAGGGTTCAATATATATATCCGAACCTAAAGTCTAACCTCATTCGAACCTTATTGGAAAATTCGAACCCGAATCGAACCTAATCCTTGTCGAACTTGAACTTGAACCCGAACCATGTGACTTAGGATTTTGGTACCTTGAAAACTCCCAAAAACGGGTTGGAAGTAACTTGGAACTATATCATCTATGAATTTTTTCGTTAGAAATTTTCTAAGTCGTTTTAGAAAAACCATATACTACTGCTTTGAGAATGTTTATTGGAATTGTATTTTTATGATGTAAGTAGATGAAGAGATCGAAAACCTATTGAGGTTACGAAATAATAAAATAGCCATTTTAGTGATCTGAAATTACAATTTCAGAACTCCAATAAAAAAATAGGCAGGTGTCGTGGGATTGCCATTTCAGAACTCCAGTCAAAGATCAGACGAAAAAATAACCTGCAAAAAAAATTTGCTGCAAAACCAAAGTTTCTGTACCGAGACGACAAGGTGGTCAAATCTTGCTCCCGAGTAGCCCTTTGTTGCCTCTTGTTTTTGAGTTTTGAAATATAGAGAGGATGGGCATCGGTTAAAATTCAGTATGAAGTTGAAATGAATATAACACATAACTGCACTCTCATTTTCGGTAAAAATGTAGAGCGAGATTAGATTTTTCCTGTGGTATTTCATCCACCAGAGCGCCATCTGACTGCTCCTCTCTTAAAGTACCACCAAAAAGTACATGCTGCCCAATCTGACATTTTTTCCCTGAATTAGGCAATAATTACATTTAAAGTATCACTGCAATACAGTCACTTTGCTTTCAGCGAGTGTATGTATATCGTCTATACCATAGATTCACGTTCTCTAATTGGTGCACTCATAGAGGAGAGGTTATAGCAAAACCTTATCAGTGTTCAATAACCATACTCTCGTGATAAATATTCAAATAGACTTCGACAGCTACAACATAAGACACCTTCATCCTATAAATAATTTTCCACAAATCCTTAAAAAACAAGTTAGTCAAACTATCCTATCCTAGATTCGAATGAGAAGAAAAGCCGTTTTCCAACACTTACCAAAAAGCATGATTTCTGATGAATATTGTTCCAGACCAATGAAATTCCATAAGGGTTAAAACAATTGATTAGAATATGATCACTGACAGAGAAGTTGGTTGGTTGATATTGCAAATTCATACATTGAAAATCAACCCAAACGAATAATTCTGTCCGAAAATTTTTCAGTGTAATTCCATGTATATTGTGACTAATTTGTAAGTCAATTAAATGACGGCGTAAATTTTTTTGTCAATTTAACTGTCTAATCCATATTAAACCCTAATTTATTAGGTATTTCGAGGGATTAAACCTTAACAGTTAAAATCCATATTAAACCTTGATTTCATTTGGAAAATTTGATATTTATCAAACCCTAATTTGATATTCATAATAATTCCGTTATAATCGTATCTCCTCCTAATTGGAAACATGACGTAGGAAGCATCTTCCAGTTTCCTTTATTCAACTGAAATAAAGGTATAGTTAACTAGAAGAGAAATTGGCGGGATGAAACGTTACGGTACTTATCTCGATGTGCTGTGTAAATTCTACGATACCTAAGATCCTTGGTGATAGCTAAGTAGAGGCTGCCTTAAAAGGGCTGTAGCAGTATGCTTCTTGCTGGTCCATCAAACATTACCCACATTTCGTAGAAAACAATAAGCAGATGTTGATTTCCTTATGCTGGATCAGAATAAATTTGAGCTCTTGGAAACCCAACTTTATAAAGAAGACTAAATTATTTCTCTTGTAAAACAAATTTAAAATAAAAAATAGTTTGTCAATCACATAGTTAGAATCATTCCATATCATTTCAAATGATCAGAATAAATTTGAACTCTTGGAAATCCAACTTTATAAAGAAGATTAAATTATTTTTTTTTAAATCAAATTTAAAATAAAAAATAGTTTGTCAATCACAGAGTTAGAATCATTCCATATCATTTCAAATGAGAAGCCATCATTCTTACAGCGTGTTAATATTTAAATTTTAATAATAATAATAATAATTACATATCTTCAACAACATGTATTTTTACTTCAATTTTCTATGGATAGACATCAACATTGAAATTTAACATCCACCCTCACTTGTCAAAAAGAAAGGAAAATTTTCATAATGTTTTAATGTGTTTACTATATTTCAACTACATTCACATAAATTAATATTCAACCAATTTATATTAATAAAAACATCATAAATGGAAAGTGCTTTTTAATTAGATTAGATTTGTTTTATGGTTCACACAAATATGGATCATCCACATATGTTTTTATAGATTATGGTTCACACAAATTAAATTTAAAAAAATAAAATATATGTATTTATAGATTATGGTTCACACAAATTAAATTTAAAAAAATAAAATAGGATGATCTTTACTAAAATTCATATTCATATTATTAAGAGGAGAATAGATTTGTTTTACATTATCTAAATATTAGAAAATTATAATTTAAATTGTATAAAGTTTTAATATTGTTTTTATTGATTAATAAATTTATTTGATCATAGAATTTTGATTTAATACTAAATATTAGTTATTTAATATTTATAATTTTAAAGAATCTTAAGTTAAAAGTATTTAAAATATATTTTGATTTAATAAGAAAAGAAATTCATAAAAAAATTACTCCTAAATTGTTCTATTTCTAGAGTGGAAAATATTTTCTTTCACACATCATTTTAAACACAATTTGCTTTATATTTTTTTACATATAATATTTTAGACATTCCAATGGCTCAAAAAATACACTATTTCAATTCAAACAATTCCTTTACACTTAGTACTATAATCTCAATATTAAAAATTTCAACTTCTCTTTCTTCCCACCCATATATATATATATATATATATATATATATATATATATATATATATATATATATATATATATATATATATGTTTTGAGAGGAAACCATAAACAGAAAATGATAGGTAAGTAGTTTTCTAACCTTTAAAATTAATAGTTGAAAATTTTACTACATGTCAATGTTGGTTGTATATCTTTACAACCACATCTAAACACATTTAAAATGGGTAAATACATTGAATGTAAAACACTTATTGGTACACTTGTTACCACTTACTAATTTGTTTTGAGTTGATAAAAAAGTATGTTGAATAAATGTTCTTTCAAGTGGACTTTTTTTCATTTGTTGTTTTTGCTAGAGTTTCTCTTGGTATATTATACTAGTACAGAATTTTTTAAATAATATTTTAAGAATATTGTGTTTATAAGCTAGTAAATAGATTTAATATGAATCTAATAAATATAGTGTGGAAACTAATCATAGATACAATAAGAAAATGATGTATTTTCTACAAGATAGCTTCATATTTTTCAATATCTGTAATTTTTTATGAATGTAAAGCACTTATTGGTACATTTGTTACCACTTATTCTAATATTAGCATCGGTATACCTATTGATACTAATTGGTTTTGAGTAGATAAAAAAGTATGTTGAATAAATGTTCAAGTGAACCTTTTTTTCACTTGTTGTTTTTGATAGAGTTTCTCTTGGTATATTATACTAATACAGAGTTCTTTAAATAATATTTTGAGAATGTGTTTGATAAGCGAGTAAACAGATTTAACAAGAATTTAATAAATATAGTGTGGAAACTAATCATAGACACAATAAGAAAATGATGTATTTTCTACAAAATAGATTCATATTTTTCAAAATCTATATTTTTTTTATGAATACTTCACAACTTTCAAAATCAGATATCAAAATCTTACTAATCTTCCATTTCCATTTGACCATTATGACTACTATATTATGGAACCACATGATGGTTGATGTAAAGTCTTCCTAAAATTGTTCAGATAAACCTTTTGAAGTTCTAGAGTGAAAAATATTTTATAATATTTACTAATGTTTGTACTTAATCTTGATTAGGTTAGACACACGATTGTATTGATCCATAAACCATAAAAATGACTACATATGGTTGCAATACATTCAACTTGTTTTACAATTATATTCCAAAATTATCACAATATACATTCAATATACTATGTTTCAACCTTTAATGATGACTTGCATTATATGGATAAGTTTTATATATCTATGAGTGAGTCTTACATAACATAGTTTAATATTATTTTCAATACAACTAGTATTAAGAGGAATACATTGATTTTGGTTTAGATGGATTTCTTTTTTTTTTTCCAAATCAAAAGGATTGTTTGTTTTAGCTTGTCAATATAGAAGGATTAAACCAACAATAATAATTCAAATTGAAATATTACCCCACCACTTCAATTTGAATTACAATGTTCTACAAGTTCCAACTCTTATTCTCCGTGTACTTAAAAATAATAATATAATGAAATATATTTTAGTATTTTTGAAATTTCCATTCCATTATTATAACTATAACAACTCCTTTAAACGTTTAAATGTTAAACCCACTTCACAATTTCCCACATTCTAACCCAATTTTAAAACATATTTTAAAAAATAAATATTAAACCCACTTCACAATTTCCCACATTCTAACCCAATTTTAAAACATATTTTAAAAAATAAATATTAAACCCACTTCACAATTTTCCACATTCTAACCCAATTTTAAAACATATTTTAAAAAATAAATGTTAAACCCACTTCACAATTTCCCACATTCTAACCCAATTTTAAAACATATTTCAAAAATTAATTTAAAATTAAGTATAACTACCAAAACTGCAAATTATCACTAATCAAAATATCATCTATAGTTAAAATATTCTGCTTCGAGGTAGATGGAAAATAGTTGACACACTATGAATTGACAAAGACAAGGAATAAGGATTTGGTGGCTATAATATCATGTGTATAGACAAGGAATAAGGATTTGGTGGCTATAATATCATGTATATTTTTATTTTCATGAGTTAACCATCTAATCATGTATAGTTTCATATAAATTGATTATTTCATTTCTGGTAGTTGATCTTGTTTTTTGTTTCCACAGTTGAATGGGTTAAAATTGAGAAAACTTATAATTTTGTTTTATACTCGATAAAATGAATGTTTTATGATTCTTTAATAGTGTTTTGAGTGAACAAATTTGGAATTTGATATGTGATTGTAGTTATATCAATAATATTTTTTTGAGCTTGAAATAATATCCTTTGAGCTTGAAGAAACTTTCCATGAAAGCCAAATTGTTTAAATTAAGGGAATGTGGTATCAATGTTTGAAAATAATGAGAAAAAAGGGGTTTAGTATAAGTGGTTTCTAACTTCTCATATATCTTTTATTGAGCTTTTCTTAGTATTTTTTATTGATGTATAGTCGGATAAATGTATTATTTTATTTCTTTAGAGAAAGTCTTAATGGAATCTGGTATCAATGCTTGAAAATATCATGAGAAAAAAAGGGCTTAGTATAAGTACTAAGGGTTTAGTATAAGAAAGTCTCATTTTTATGGGATTTTCTTATTACTTTTGATTGATGTCTAGTCAAATAAATGTATTATTTTATTTACTTAAGGAAAGTTTCAAGTTCATTTTAATTCATTTTGAATATTTTCAAAATTGAATTTTAGTTAGGTAAATTACCATTTTAGTCATAGTTGATTGGAGACTCCTTTTAACTAATTTGGGTAAAATTAAGATTTTTGTTAGGTGAATTACCATTTTAGTCATACGTCATTGGAGAGTCCTTTTAACTGTTTTTAGTAAAATTAGGATTTTTAAAATATCAAAAGATGTTTTTTTTATTTTTTAAACCAAAAATAAAATTAGGATTTTAAAGTATCAAAAGATGTTTTTTTTATTTTTAAACCCAAGAGTACATTGTGTATCGATTTTTGGCATGAAAAACAACATATTTAGGATATTTTTCAAACTTCTTTTGGATTTTTTTTTAAGGGAAATCAAACTATAATTTTGATTCTATTTTTTGTTATTATTATTATGTGAATCTAATGGATAATGGTGGAATTATTAGTTTATTTAAGATAACTCTTTTGTATATAATTTTGAAGGTACAGATATAAAAATGGTTGCTATTAATCTTGAATTTTGACATGAATGTTTTTTTAGGTTTTTAATGATTTTGTATATGTTGCCTAAGGTTTAAGTATTCAAAAGAAATAATTAAAATATGTATATGTTTCCTAAGGTTTAAGTATTCAAAAAAAATAATTAAAATAATATGATGTTTGAAGTAAAATATTATGATGTTTGAAATTTGTTTGGCAATTGTTTTCTACCAATCTCATTTGGTTAAAGAATATATCCTTAGGTTTTATATGGATTGTTGTTAGTAATGGAGGATACCTACAAGTTTTAATTGCTTATTTAGTATTTTGAGTTCTTATTATGTTTAAATTAAAGTTTATTATTATTAGATATCATAAAGAATGTTTTGATTAGAATTTGTTTAACAAAATGCATGAACAAAAAGGTATAGTAAAGAATGAAAGGATTATGTAATCAGTTGTGTTCACTTATATATGACTATATTCTCATTGACTTGTAGCATTAACTCTTTCACTTACTGTTGGGTGCATTTTGAGGAAAATCAACACATGTAAGATAGAAACGCATGCAGTAAAAACAACACCTGTACGACAAATGTGCATGTAGGAAAAGCAGCACGTGTAAGACAAACATGCATGTAGAAGAGGAAAGCATGCAAGGGGCGCATGCAAGAAGACCTAGCTATGTTAGGGTTAGGTTTTTGGTAAGAAGATGTAATGGTTGGTGAGCCAAGAACATGTATAAGTAGGTACCTAGGAAGTCTAGGTTGTGGTTGGTGGGTTTGAAGAATGTTATTGGTTTTTTGTTCGGGTTTTTGGGTGTGATTCTGAATGACTGTAAATCTGATCTTCTTTGTAAGTTGTTGAGATGAGGAGGGGAAATAGGGTATATATTGAGGGTTAGATCACAAACTAAGGAGCCTCATGTGATCTACTCTGCCTCATTGTAGATCTCGACTTGTTCGATGGAGAGTTGTAAAGCGCGCAGCGTTGTAGTTCGGAAACACCATAATAAAAGAGTAGATCAGCCAAATATTTGTGGACGTAGCCCAGGAGGGGGTGAACCATGGTAAATCATGTGTTATGTGATTGAATATTGTCTATTTAATTTACTGTCAATGACTGGATGTTAGACAAATGCGTGAATGACTAGTTAGATCTGTTATTTAGCATGCATGAATAAGAATGGAAGGGTATTCAATATAAGTTGAATGTTGGAATAAATAGATGAAGATCAAAGAGTTTAATCCCATATCCTCACTCATTCCCAGGATGCAATCACTTAAGCGTTGCAGCCACCAATAGAACTATCTCGGGTGAGACTGTGCAGTGCACCCTGTGTACTGTGCTACCTTATGGTTTACCATGGGGGTGATATTTTTAGAGGGTTTTGTTGGAAACATTAGTATATCTAAACCTGGGTCAGCCCAAGAATGGAAGTTAGAGGAAATAAATAACCAATAAATGGTTTTTTTGTCGACTGGAACAATATGGGATTGAGTGAATGAGATATGTTGAAGAATTGTGAAAAGAATATCAGATCTAGTGAGGAAACGGTAAAAGAATGTGAATATAAAAGTTGATGTTTAGACTGTGGAACCCAACGAAGGAAGAGATAAAGACTTGGTTGAAAAAAAAGGAGCTGGAATTTGCACAGAAAGATAACAGAAATCCGAAGTTAACACCGCGCAAATATCTGGAAAAGTATGTGTTTAGCAACCTGCATGAGGTGTTTTTCTGTGATTTCTTGCATGTATTGTAGGAGTGGATGTTGAGGATGAAATATAATCATCCTACAAATCATATCGGACAGATAGAGTGGAACCCTATAGAGATCATGCAGTTACAACAAGTAGACAACAAATTCACACATGTAGTGGATTTCTGGCTAGACAATATTGTCGCAGGCTTTATCACAAAATTTGCAGTAGATACCACGAATTCTTATAGTGCAGTAGAAAAAGAGTTCTTGGAGGGACCTAGAGGTAGGTATATCATATCATTTTATACTTCCATCAAGATTTTACTATATAAAAAAGGTGTAATGGCAATGGCATCAGATAGCTAAACTTTCCTGTGTACATGGGGGAAGGGGAGAAGCACTGACTAGAGATGGAAGGATGGAGGGAGAAATGGAGAAGGGAAAGAAGGAGTTAGTGGACCCGATCATGATGGAGGAATATCAGATCAAATAGATAATGGAAATAGCTGGAAATACCCACAGTGGATCACCCTACCAATATAAGATGAATAATAAAAAGAGAGCCATAGCCGAGGGAGAGGGATTGGCAAGTGATGAAGAAGAGGTAGAGGATCTTCGTGATGTGGAGAATATTGAGGAAATCCTACACACAACATATGGAAGGAAGACAAACGGTCCAAGGGCAGGAATCGAAGGAAGAACTCTCATCCATGTCATCGTTAGTGTGGAACCCATAAACCCATGTGCAACTAATACACCAATAAGAACACCACAATTTAGACAATTGAATTCCAGGGGAAGGAAGACATTAGGGATTACATATAATCAAGGAGAAACAACTGGAGGAGCCAGTTCAACATGTAGTAGTCAAGTATCTACACCGCGTGGAGGTAGTAGTTCATCATTCAGGATGGCAGGACATGATCCCACCATCATGTTACCAGAATTCAAGTGAGAGGCATCTAAGGACCCTGAGAAGAACTTGTTCATCTGTGAAAATATATGGGAATCAAAACAGATCACAGACGAGGATACAAAACTTACGTAGCTAGCTATCACGCTAAGACACCATGCACTATATTGGTACATGAGCTTGGTTATAAACATCCCACCAGGAAAAACAAGGACAATTGTAGATATCAAGACGTTGTTGATAAACAAATTCCAAAATCCTAGCTCATAGGATCAGTACATTAATGAGATGATAGCGATAAGACAGAAACCGGGAGAATCTATGTGGGAGATTGACCCGAGATTCAAACAATTGAGGGGAAAGTTGAAGTATATCATGGCAGATATGTAGCATAGGCATTTTTTTGTGAATTCACTACTACCACACTTGAAGTACCCTTTAAGGAAGAAAAAGTTGCAAAATGAGGAAGAGGCTCTGCAAGCATCCATACAACTAGAAGAGAACCAATATCATAAGACAGATCCAGCAATAGAAGAGTTGAAGGAGGATCTGAAGAATTTAACATTTCAATTGAATCAAGACAGGGGTAAGTACAAAAGAGAATCGGTTTGGTGTACCACATGTACGACAAAAGGAAACCACAAGAATGAATGCCCAACTTTTGTGCATTACATGGAAACAAGACTGCCAAACCCTTTTCCATCAGCATGACTATGGTGTGAGATCTAGAAGACACAAGAGCATGATCCATATCATTGTCCAATGATGCAAAAATACCAGACAGTTCCTAAGAGTTCATACTGCAACTTTTGCAAGTCAATGGGCCATGATGACAAATATTGTAGTACAATGGATCTGATGAGGGAAAGAACATCAGAAACTTATAGGGTGTAGGCATAAATGATGACAGGGAAGCTGCACCACAGTTTAACCAAGTACTAGCCCCATATAACACTACACAACAACAGTATCGCACTATGCAGCAACAATATAACATTGCATAGCCATAGTACAATATCTCTCAAACACATTATAACCTCGCACTGTATAATTAGGTACCTCAGTACAACATACCACAAGGATATCAATTCTATCTACAGAGGTGGATGAAGAGGTAGAGGAGGCTATGGAAGAGGCATAGGACAGGTGGTATGCCACAACTTTCAACAACCATGACACTGTGCAAGAGAATGTCCACTTCCACCTGCGACATGTATGTATTTTCGTGCATCAGATCATGACACAAGAGATCTGTTATTTTACATGCATGAATACGAATGGCGGGGTATTCAATATAAGTTGAATGTTAGAATAAATAGATGAAGATCAAAGAGTTTAATCCCAGATCCCTACTCATTCCCAGGCTGCAATCACTTGAGAGTTGCAACCACCAATAGAACTATATCGGGTGAGATTGTGCAGTGCACCCTGTGTACTGCGCTACCTTCTAGTTTACCAGGGAGGCGATAGTTTTAGAGGGTTTTGTTGGAAACCTTAGTAGATCTAAAATTGGGTCAGCCCAAAAATGGTATTTAGAGGAAATAAGCAACCAATAAATGGTTTTGTTTCCGGTCGGAACAGAATGAGATTGAGTGAATGAGATCTACTGAAGAATTGTGAAAATAATATCAGATCTGGTGAGGAAACACTAAAAGAATGAGAATATAAAAGGGGATATTTAGACCATGGAACCCAACAAAGGAAGAGAATGAGAGTTGGTTGAAAAAAATGAGCTGGAATTTGCGCAGAAAGATAACATAAATCTGAAGTTAACATCGTGCAAATATCTGGACAAGTACGTGTTTAGCGACCTACATGAGGTTTTTTTCTGTGATTTCCTGCATGTATTGCAGGAGTGGTTTTTGAGGCTGAAAGATAGTCATCCTACAAATCGGATCAGACAGATCGAGTGGAACCCTATATAGATCATGCAGTTACAAAAATTAGACAACAAATTCATGCGTGCAATGGATTTCTGGCTAGACAATATTGTCACAAGCTTTATCACAAAATCTGCAGTAGATACCGTGAATTCTTATAGTGCAGTAGAACAAGAGTTCCTGAAGGGACCTAGAGGTAGGTATATCATAGCATTGTATACTTCCATCAATATTTTATTGTATAAAAAATGTTTAATGACAATGGAATCAGATATCTAAACTTCCTTGTGTACATGGGGGAAGGGGAGAAGCACTGACTAGAGCTGGAAGGACGGAGGGAGAAATGGAGAAGGGAAAGAAGGAGGCCATGGAACCGATCATGATGGAGGAAGACCATATCAAACAGATAATGGAAACAACTGGAAAAACGTGCAGTGGAGCACCCTACCGATATAAGATGAATAATAAAACGAGAGCCACAACTGAGAGAGAGGGCTTGTAAAGTGATGAAGAAGAGCTATAGGATATCAATGTTGTGGAGAAGATTGAGGAAATCCTATGCACAACATATGAAAAGAAGATAAGTGGTCAAAGGGCAGGAATCAAAGGAAGAAATCCCATCCATGTCAGCGTCAGTGTGGAACCCATAAACCCATGTGCGACTAATACACCAATAAGAACACAACCATTTAGACAACTGAATTTCATGGGAAGGAAGACAACAGTAAGTATATCTAATCAAAGAGAAACAACTGGAGGAGCTAGTTCAGGAAGTAGTAGTCAAGTATCTACATCGCGCGGAGGTAGTAGTTCATCATTTAGGATGGCAAGACATGATCCCACCATCATGTTACCAGAATTCAAGGGAGAGGCATCTGAGGACCCCGAGAAGAACTTGTTCATTTGTGAAAAGATATGGGAAGCTAAACATATCACAGATGATGATACAAAACTTGTGAAGCTAGATATCATGCTAAGAGACCGCTCACTAGATTGGTACATGAGCTTGGTTGTAAAAATCCCACCAGGAACAACTAGGACGATTGTAGATATCAAGAAGTTGTTGATAAATGAATTTCAGAAGCCTAGCTCAGAGGATCAGTACATTAATGAGATGATAGCGATCAGACAAAAAACAGGGGAATCTGTGTGGGAGATTGACTAGATATTCAATTGATTGAAGGGGAAGATGAAATATGTCATGACAGATATGCATCATAGGCATTTGTTTGTGAATTCACTGCTACCACACTTGAAATACCCTTTGAGGAAGCAGAAGTTACAGACTCAGGAAGAGGCTCTACAGGAATCCATACAACTGGAAGAGAACCAATATCATAAGACACATCTAGTAATAGAAGAGATGAAGGAGGATCTGAAGAATTTAACATTTCAATTGAATCAGAATAGGGGTAAGGACAAAACAGAATTTTTTTGGTGTACCACATGTACGACATAAGTACACCACATGAATGAATGCCCAACTTTCGCGCAGCACATGGCAACAAGACTGCCAAACCCTTTTCCATCAGTAGGACTATGGTTTGAGATCTATAATACACAAGAGCATGATCCATATCATTGTCCAATGATGTAGAAATACCAGACAGTGCCTAAGAGTTCATACTGCAACTTTTGCAAGTCAGTGAGCCATGATGAAAAATATTGCAGCACAATGGATTTGATGAGGGAAAGAACATCAGACACTTATATGGTGCAAGAATAAATGGTGACAGGGAAAGATGCACCATAGTTTAACCAAGTACCAGCCCCATATAACACTGTGCATCAACAGTATCACACTACGCAGCAGTATAATCTCGCGCAGTATAATCAAGTACCTAAGTACAACGCACCGTATATTCGAATAATCTAGAATGGAGAATATCAAACAAAAAATACTTTTGTTGTTGAGTAAGGAAACATATTTATATATAGATCGATATTGTTGTGTAAGAAATTATATATATAGGGTGGTATAGATCAAATTCTATCTAACTATTCACACAAAATTTATAGAAAAATTTCATAATGTATCTACAGAAAATTACTCTGGTTAATCTCTTTTAATCATCTTTAGATGCTTGTATGATAAACTCAGTAAAGAAGATGCATTGTATTACCATTAAATTTATAAAAATTCAAAGTCCACATAATACATATCAATATGGATAAATCAATTTGTGATAAACTAAATATTGTACAGGTTACAATAGCATAGATGAAGTAAATGAGCGAAATGTAATTATGCTCCTCCAAAGTTATAACATTTTAAAGGAACCTGAATACCTTTCCATTCTTTGTATTATTGAATTGAGAGAATATGATAATTGTACTTGGAAAACAAATTTTTATTAATTGGTTATATTAGGTTGTATAAAATAAAATAGAAAGTAAAGAAAATTCATAACAAGGTAAGAATACTTGGACCTGTATGCGGAGGCAAAGAACTCAGACTTGAATCCACAAATTGAGGAATGGGTTGGGTGTTGGGTGCACTCTGATGGGTTCCTCGTATAAAAGAGAGGCCCATCATTAATTTATTTTCATCCATCACATACAACGAGTGAGTAAAGATATTCATTACAAAGTAACGTCTTCCTTATTATAAACAGAAGCAAGGTATTCGCACATCAATCAAACAACAATACAAATGACTAAGGAATTAAATACTTAATTAAATCATTTCGATGCATAAGTAAATCTATTTTTTTATGGACTAAGGAATTAAACCCTTTCGATACCATGTATTTCGTTAGCACAAACGAATTCTTTGCGAAAAATTAAAAGGAGATAACCTTGTTGTGAGAGCATTTTAATAGATACTGTAACATCCCACTCTGGTGCACTGAGCGGACTTATTCTTTGAGGACACTTGCTCGCAAGTGATCCAGATTATTATGCTATTAAAACTTTTGATTTTGGTTATGAGGCGTTATGGGTTAATGACATGTTGTTTTACCGCTTTCACATAGACAGGTGCTATTGACTCGGTTTTACTGAGTGTGAAGGATTTTGCACCTCGAGGATGCAGAGGCATCGATGGAACCCCTTGGACTCTGAATCGAGTCAGGGAGTGTACCATTGGGGTTTGATTTTTTTACTGTGATATTATTGCATCTGATTAGATGATATGCTATGGATATATTCTGACATGATTTATTGATGATGCAGGCTGACGATAGCTTGCCGACCAGACTCACATGTGGAGTAAAGGGGTCACCCACAAATACCAGAGATGTTAAGGGAGGGGGGTGGACAACAGCCCTGCCACAGCCTACTAGCACTCCCACCGTGGCTCGAACTGTAGGTTAACAATTACCTAGTTCAAGAGGACCGACGATGCTGTGAGGGTGGACTACGACAGTCGCTCACGATGATTCTAAGGGGCGCGCAATAAGGCGGGTGAATTATTCCTTAGAAGCCCTTAGTCTCCCACAAGTTCACCTGGCGAAGTGTTGACTCCAGAGGTTATTGATGTCTACCAAGTCAGTCAAGAGGCGAGTGGCACCCTTGGAGCACGTAAGTGTGTCCTAAAGGGCACGTCACGCAAGGGAACAAATGAGGCGAGTGGCACCCTTGGAGCACCTAGTGCGTCTTGAAGGGCATGTCACGTTGTTGATGATAGAGGAATGAACCTAGATGGCCTTATGATGAATAACATGTTAAGTACTTTTAAAACAATTTCCCCTCATTAAATGTCGCCCAGTACAAAATTAAAGGTCTAAGTCTAAATTACACTAGTGGTAAAATTTAGGCTTTCTATAAAATAATAATAATAATAATAATAATAACAACAACTTAAATAATAATTATGATCTTCGTTAAATCTTGTAATACAAAGGGAGTAAGAAATTTGATTTATTCATAAAAAAAAAAAATCTGATGAAATAAAATTTAAAAGGGGAATTAACTGTTTTATTATTTTTGATAATTTAAATTATATAATTAAATGATAAAAGGGAAAAAGGGTTAAATTCCACACCTACCTTTTTGAGTTCTAATTAAAAGGGGAAAGAGGGAAAATCTAAAATTTTAGGAAACTAGGAAAATAGGTAAACTTAAAAAGGGAAAAAGCGAAAGGTCAAACTTAGTAAAGCATCTGCCATTTAAGAGCTTTCTAATTTAAACTGAACTAGCAATTTAATAAAAGAGAAAGTTATTAAAACCTGTAAGAGAATTTTGGGACACCTAGGAGTGATTCTAGGAGTAACTCTAGGTGGGTGAGGGAAATAAAGATAATTAATTAATTAAAGAAGTTAATTTATGGAGGAATGAAGAGGATGGGTGACACTTGTACGGAGAGGAATTTTTAGGAATTTAATTATAAAAACTTAACTAAAAGAGAATTTTTGGAAAGTAAGGAACCATGAAACTCTATGTAATGAAGGGAGGAGATGGAGGTTGGACTATCTTCTGTTTGTGTAATGTTACGCTGCAGAAATATCTACTTGGTTGATTTAACTTGTGGGAGTTGGGATACCCAGCTCGGTGAGGAGAAGTAGCTCGGCCTTGTGAGGCGAGCTGGGAGCTAGTCGAAATCTCTAGATAGTGTGTGTGGCCCCTTTGCGGCTCGAGGGGCTAAGGGGGAAGAAGAGTACCCCTAGCATTGGCTGGGAGGTATCGGTGAAGTCTCATCGGTCGGCAAGCGGGAGTTGCTCGGAGCATGCAGGACATCACTCAGAGTAGGCGACTAGGCAACGGTATGCTCTTTTCACTTTGTATGGTAGAATGTATTAGGACTTATGCTTGGATGTGCTTATTTAATGGAGAAGTAAACTGATGTTTTTTTTTTTTAAATTGATGACTGAAACTTTTCTTAGCCTAGCTCTATGGTTGTTGTCTCCCTTGGCCTTCATTTCTCCACATGACTTGACCACCCTGTGGTGTTGATTGTGACCCTTGTGATGTTTTGCCTTTCGTCCCTAGCTCATCAGTCCTCGCCTGAGAAGTCGGTCAGGAGCCTGATCTACGGTCGTCCCCTTAGCGTTAAAAGACCTACGGATCTCAACGCCCTTCTTTTCTGTGCGTGGATGATGTGCGAAGGATAGTGGTCAGTCGTCTACTCCTATTGATTGATTCTGGTGGAACGATTTTTCTGTGTGTCTTCTTGTGAATGAGCGTCTATGTGCTTTCATGTGATTGATTAAATCTGTTTTTTCTGATGGTTGATTTCTTCCACGTTATGCTATGTTGATCATCTCTGCATTTTCCTGGAGTCTTTACTCAACCTTCACTCCGCCAACTTCTGGGCGATTACCAACCCTTACATAGCAGCCACACCATGATTTTGTGGCACATCACCCAGCATTTTCCCTTAGGATTTATGTGGCCCTTCCCGTAGCGATTTTATTTGGTAGACATTCGTTATTGGGAAGATATTCGATTTTTCTAATGTGGCTTTCGTTTTTACTAGGATTGTGCTCTCGTTTTTACTCAGTACGCCCTCCTCTGTATATTGTTGTAAGACAGATTGTTACCTCAATGTATTGCTATCTCTATCGATGCCTTGCTTTTTTTTTCAACTGTGAAAAGTTACCTGTGTTAACCTATGATTTCACCCATTATTAAATGTGTTTCTTGTGACTTACTCAGCCAATTTGTGCCTTAACTGGTAGCGGTCCTGCCCTTGATGATGGTGTTTTTAAAAACCTGTGGAGGGCGGAGTCATCCCACCATTTTAGACAATGAATCTTCCCGTTGAGCGATTATGATTGGATCTTAATTACTCTGTGCCTTGGTTGTTCACTACGATTTTACCCACTACAATATCATTTTACCCTCGAGCTCACTACTCAGAAACGATTTTGGGTTTACAAGGGATTTTATTACTTAGAATAGTTGTGTATTTAGATGCGATTAATTTAGTTAGAAGAGAATCCTTTTGAAATCGATTTTGAGTGATAATAGACAGTAGCAAGTTAAAAGGGGCAGTGTTCTAGAACAACGGTTGTAATGATGGTGTTTACTTTATTTTTATAAATGGTACACAGTTGTACATCCTTGTTGTGTTGAAGCAAGGCGTGTGTCCTCCTTTGTGACGGCTTCAGTTATTTCAGCAAGGATTTTCGACTTTCTAGTTTCTCTCACCAAACACCTAATATATATATATATATATATATATATATATATATATATATGATATGATGACATTTTATCAAATGGACTACGGTAGACAGTGCTCTCATTGGTAGCTTTAGTTCAAATTTAATAGTTGTGCAATGACTACTCATCAAATATATATAGCCAAAGTTAGATACAGTAAATTGTTGGATTACTGAGAGGGGGGGTGAATAAGTAATAGAGAAATTTAATCCCTTTTAACCATATAATCCAAGTGCTATATCAATGAAGCATTATTATCCAATAAATGCAGAGTAAATAAGAAATGAACAAATGAACAATCATCCACATACAAAATACACCAGTGTTTTACGTGGAAACCCAAATTGGGAGAAAACCACAGAATGTTTTTTCTTATATGTCTTGAAGAATTACATTCATTGGAAGCACCAACTTCCTTTGTTTTCCAGCTGCAACTGGAAGGAGGCTCCAACCCCCTAGTTTCTCAGGCTACAACCTGAGGGAAGCTCCAACTCCCCAATTCTCTGGCTACAACCAGAAGGAGGCTACAACCCCCAATGTCCTCCGGCTACAACCAGAAGGTGGCTACAACCACATATCCTTTCCCCGTCCTGCCACCCTGAAGTAGAAGTAGAATGATGGAACCACTGTCACACTATCACTATTAGATATACCGCTGTAAAACTGTACCAATAAATATAAACCATGCATCAACCTGTAATCAACCTGTACCATAAACAAGTGCATCAACCATGCACCAACCTGTAATCAACTTGTACCATAAATAAGTGCATCAACCATGCACAATCCTGTAATCAACTTGTACCATAAATAAGTGCATCAACCATGTACCAAGTATGTACCAATCATGTGTCAACTACTCATCAACTATGACTCGTCAATATGTACCAACATCATCAACTATACACCTCATGTATGTGCCAACTCATCAACTATTGT
>ML801123.1:278189-303894 GCA_009831015.1 Picea engelmannii | reverse complement strand
AACTTCTCATGGCCATAACTCTCTAACCGTGAGGAATTATGTGACGTTCCACATACCACCGGAAATGACATGAAAAGAACTATCCATCTAGGATATTTTCCCTAACAAATTCACTTTCCTTCATCTCATTATTCCATAATTAACCATGGGTTCTCTTACTCCACAAAGCGTCTTCCCGTGAGGGATTTCACCATAAGGGGACCACTTTGGAGTTCATCCATATTTACTTCTTATCAACCATGACAAAACAATAATGAGTCATATTTACATCAAACACTATTGGGTCCATTACCCAAAACTTTGTGCTATGGGTCTTTCTTCAAGGGTTGACATCAATGACAACTAACCTTAATCAACATAAATCCTTACCTTTAGCTTATACAAAGATTGTTCGGGTTCAGATTATTTTACCTTAACTAGTGTATCTCCATTTTGCATTATGATGTTGGCGATCTAATTATCTTTGTATAAATAGTATATGCTCTCGTTCTTATGGTCAAACCAGAATGTCTTGTTTATTATTCCTTGAGTCTTTTAAGTAAGGGAGTTTTTTTTGTTACAATACTACACCTGGTCCTTACTTGATCACTGCACCTTTTAGCTGCACTCTCTGCACTTATAGTATGGACTGCGTGGTATTACCTTGACTGCAAGTTTTCACTTTTTAACTCAGGGATTTTCCTCTTACTTATCTCAGCGGTTATCATTTTTCCCCTCTTCGAAACTCCTTTAAATAGACTGCAACGATCATTGATAGGGAGAATAAATTAAAGATTACAACAGTAACTGGGAGTTTGGTAAGGATAGAAATATCCTTGCTATGGCTCGTAGACAGATATTTTGAGGAATTAAACTAACATTTCACCGATAACGAAACAATATTGCTTTAGCATTTATTATAGACAACAGTTAATATAATTTTTAGAAAGCTGTTGAAAGTGGTTATGCTTTATTTAAACAACAAGTAACACATACCTTTTAAGTATCCATAATAACCTTCAACAACACGGTTTTAACTAATCTAAGTATTGAGATGCACAGTTCTGATTTAAAAAAAAAAAAAAATAGAAACCTTTTTAAATCCAATTTTCTAGAGGTACTTTGTTTCATCTCTTATTATCTAAAAGACATTTTCACAGGTGTACAGTTAGGAACAAGTTTTTGGACGAGACACATTTAATAGTTATAAATTTACCTTTGGCTCTGGTTAAAGGATAGCTAATTCCTCCTTAGGAACACTTATCTAATATCGGCTTGGGAATTTGTTACAATAAGCCTTGTCTTAATAATAATCTTCTTGTATGTACAAATTGGTTTGTTGCGCAATAATTTATTGTGTAGTTCGTAGGTCATAGGCATCTTGTTGACTTGTTATTGGGGTGTTAGGATGATTGTCCTTAGCTTAGTAGGCTTGGTCTGCTTTTGTCGGGCGGGATGTAGACACCTCCTTGTTCCTCAGAACAGTCACCAGCCTTGAGACCTTAAATGGTCAAAATCAATGGGAACCTAGGCTTGAGCATTGCTTATGTGTCCTGGAGGTCCTAACCATTGCAGGGTAGGATGGGCGGGTAGTCATTCTTATTCTTCGTTGGTTGAATGTCGTACATTGCTTCCAGGTGCTTGATGTGATTTTATGTTGGTCGTTATGTTGTTGTTGCATGAGTTGCATGCATTGTGTTCGTCATCATGTTGCGATGTTGAGTATAATTTCATTATTACCTTCCTACACACACACACAGAAAACATTGAGGTTGTTTTTACCGGTTGTACATCGTAGGAGTCGTACCGGAGTGGGTCCTGACATGTGGTATTAGAGCAGGTTCAACCCGCGACTTGGGATCACTACGACTTTCGTTGATATGATTTGATTATACTGTTGCTAATCGAGTTGACTTGTATTCGTGCAGGTAATCATGGTTAGAGGATGTCATGGAGGCTGACGACGGGGTGCTAGGGGAGGAGGCACGATGCCTCCAGTAGCATCCATGGTTGAGGGGTCTAACCCCCAGGGAGACAAGAAGGTTCTTGGACAGGAGAAGATAGTAGTTGGTGATGTAGTCGGTATGATGAGATCTTTCCAGTGCATGTCCGAGGCACTAATCAGCTGTTTGGACAGAGATGAGGCCAGGGCACCGGCACCCACTAAGGTTCCACTGCGTGCTCCGGTCGGTACTGGTGGCATTCACCGTGAACTCGAGAAGGTCAAATTTCCTAAGTTCTTTGGTGCCCCAGATGGCACAGCCATCGAGGCATGGTTGGAGAATATGGCGATGTGCTTTGCACTTCACGATTATACCTCCAACATGAAGGTATGCATGGCAGTCTTTCAACTGAAAGGAAGTGCTCTTCTATGGTGGAAGACGCTCCTACCGTAGCTGAACATGGCCATCAAAAATGTGTCATGGGAATTGTTTGTGGAACGGTTCTGAGAAAGATACCTTTCAGAGGAATTCATTGAGCGTCATCTCAACGAGTTCAATGCCTTATGACAAGGAGGTCGTACGGTGCTTGAGTACGAGGTCTGTTTTATGGAGCTACTCCAGTATGCTCCGCACTTTAACAGTGAGAAACTTAAGGTCAACAGGTTCGTGTTCGGCCTTAACGGTAACATACGTGCAAAGGTCAGGATTTTGATGCCTCAAACCTTGCATGATTCCATCCAGAAGGCCCTCATAGAAGAAGAGGAGCTTATCAGCGAGGGTCGAACCAGGACTCTCACAAGACCAACAGGGCAGGTGTCGTGTGGAGCATAGCAGCATCCGACACCAGCCAGACATTCACCGGGATATCGTGGCTTCTAGAGGGGATCCACTTTCACTACACCTCTACAACCAATGCCTCAGTAGGGGACACCTTGTCGTGGACCATAGCATCAGCAGCAGCGACAACCGCAGTAGCAACAGTTTAGGCCTGTTTAGCAGAACATACTAGGATTCCAGGCCAGTGGGCCGCCATCTTCTACTTCAAGTACTAGGACTACTGGGTCGAAGAAGGGGTGTTGGACGTGTGGAGAGCCACACTACCAGCGCAACTACCCTGTGGAGAGGACTAGAGCGTCCGGATCAACTAGACCCAATACCATGGGAGATATGGGCAAGGCCCATCGGATTCATGCAGCGGTGAATAATCGCCAGGCAAAGCATCAGTCGACTGTGCTCGAGACGAAAGGTATCATCATTGACCAGACCCTTAGTATTTTGATAGATCCCGGTGCTACCGAGAGTTTCATTTCGGGTGCAGCGCTAAAAAGGATTAAGGTAAAGGCAGTCGAATAGGATGATTTTAGCTTCGTAGAGATAGCCTCGGGAGCCAAGCAAAGGGTTGGAGGAAAGGTTACGGGTTGTATCCTCAACCTGGGAGAGTTTGTCACCAAGGCCGACCTGTACGTCATGATCTTAGGATCTTATGACGTCATGATTGGTATGGACTGGTTGGAATCACATGAGGTGATACTCAACTGTAAGACGAAACAGTTGAGCTTGGTCGATGACGAGGGAAAGAGACGTGTGATTGTAGGACAGAACCAAGAAGTTTCCCTGAGGTTCATCTCTTCCTTACAGTTATGGAAGAGCATGTGCAAGGGGTGCAAGCTGTATGCGATCCTTGTGTTAAACGAGAAGGGATTAGCAGAAGGTTTAGAACACCTTCCGATGGTGAGAGAGTTTGTGGACGTATTTCTAGAGGAGTTACCTGGGATGTCACCGGAGAGGGAATTGGAGTTTACCATAGACCTAAAACCAGGGACTGAACCGATATCAAGACCGCCTTATCGGATGTCGACCCTAGAGTTACAAGAGTTGAAAATGCAACTGAAGGAGTTGTTGGACCTAGGGATGATACATCCTAGTGTGTCACCGTGGGGTGCACCTGTTATTTTCATACGAAAGAAAGATGGGTCGTGGAGGCTCTGCATTGACTACCATCAACTGAACAAGGCCACGATCAAGAATTAGTATCCGTTGTCAAGAATTGATGATATATTCGATAAAATGAAGGGTGCAATGGTGTTCTCAAAGATCAACTTGCAATCAGAATACCACCAGTTATGGATTAAGGAAGATGACATCCCTAAGACCACCTTTAAGACGAGGTTTGGACATTACGAGTTTACTGTTTTACCGTTTGGACTGACAAACACCCCAGGAGTATTTATGAGTTTGATGAACGGGGTGTTCCACGAGTACTTGGAAAAGTTCGTCCAAGTATTCATTGACGATATTTTGATCTACTCTCCTCTCGGATGATGGAGGAGCATGAAGAGCACTTGCGCTTGGTACTACAATGTCTGTGAGAGCACAAACTATATGGGAAGTTGTCCAAATGCTATTTTTATCAATCGAAGATTCACTACTTAGGGCATGTCATCTCCGGCAAAGGCATCGTCGTGGATCCAGCCAGGGTCGAGGCTATTATGGAATGGCCTGCGTCGACGAATGTCCTGGAAGTGTGTAGCTTCATGGGTTTAGCAGGATACTATCGGCGTTTCGTCAAGGGATTTTCGAAGATAGCAAATCTGATCATGAAGTTGCAGAAGAAGAACAAGAAGTTTGTTTGGACTGAGAAATGCGCAGAAGCATTTCGAAGGCTCAAGGAGTTGTTGACAACAACACTGATACTAAAGGTCTCTGACATGGACACGGACTTCTTGGTATGCACTAACGCATCCAAGGAAGGCTTAGGCGGGGTCTTGATACAATACAGACGAGTGATCGCTTACATTTTGAGGAAACTGAGAAATCATGAGAGAAATACGCAACGCACAATTTGAAGTTGTTATCCATCGTATATGCCTTGAAGGTTTCGAGACACTACCTTGTTGGATGAAAATTTGAATTAAAGACTGACCTGAACGCGCGACAACAGCATTGGTCAGAATTGCTTAGCGAATACAACTTCGAGATTACTTACATAAAAGGAACAGTGAACTGAGTGGTGGATGCATTGAGTCGGAGACCACACATCTTTTTGATGTTGCCTCTTCAGACGAATCTGCGTGAAAATATTCTAACTTTACAGCGTGATGATGATTGTTACAAAGAGGTCGAGGGTTTTATCGGACAAAACACAATCATGGTACCATGATTTGAAGGGTTTTCGTTTGATAGCGATGGATTATTAAGGTTTAAAAATCGGATCTACGTACCGCCGAACGACGAGTTGAGGATGTTGATCCTGAGCGAGGCTCATAGAGAAGTTTACATGGCTCACCCGGGAGTCACGAAGATGAGGGAAGACCTTAAACCCTTATTCTTTTGGAAGGGAATGAAGGCATACATAGTCAACTATGTGGCTATATGTCTAGAATGTCAGCAGGTAAAGGCTGAACATAGACACCTAGCAGGGTTATTACAACCACAGGCTATTCCAAAATCGAAATGGGAAGTTATTTCGATGGATTTAATTGTTGGATTGCCACTGACGGCAAGGAGACATGACTCAATTTTCGTAGTAGTAGACACTCTGACGAAAAGTGTTCATTGTATTCCTGTGCATACGATGTATCAGGCACCTGACATAGCTATAATTTTCGTCAGTGAGATTGTGAGGTTGCATGGCGTGCCTAAGAGGATTATATCCAATTGAGGATCGGTGTTTACTGGACAATTTTGGACGAGTTTCCAAGAAGCCTTGGGAACCCAACTTAACTTTAGTACTGTGTATTACCCGGAGACTGACGGGCAGACCGAACGAATGAACCAGACCTTGGAGGACATGTTGCGCATGTACGTGATGGACCAACAAAAGCATTGGGAATATTTCTTGCCACTAGTGGAGTTCGCTTACAACAACAGTTACCAGAGCACCATTAAGATGGCGCCTTTCGAGTTTCTTTGTGGGCGACCGTGTCGGACGCCTTTGAGTTGGGATTGGCTTGAGGATAGGGTCCTGGTGGGACCAGAAGCGATCCAAGAAATGGAAGAGCAAATGAAAACAATAAGACAAAGGATTAAAGAAGCACAAGATCGACAAAAGAGTTATTCCGATGCGCACCGTGTCGACCGTAGTTACGAGGTCGGCGATCGAGTCTTCTTGCGGGTTAAATCGCATAAGAGTTCGATCAAGTTTGGGAAGGGAACTAAACTCTCTCTTAGGTCCATGGGACCTTTCGAGATTGTGGAGAGAAAGGGGCCTGTGGCCTATTGACTAGCCTTGTCGGATTCTTTGGGGCATATGCACGATGTTTTTCATGTATCTGCTTTGAGACATTATATTAGTGATCCTACACATGTTATTGACATGATTTCCTTGCAGGTATCGGATGAGGGGGCGCTCACGGCTGAGCCGGTCTGCATCTTGGATCATCGTATTCAACAACTACGACGTCGAATGGTAGATCAGTTCAAGGTCCAGTGGGACAATTATAGTTTGCACTCGGCGACCTGGGAGAACGCATATGATATGCGCCAGTAGTTTCCATTTTTGTTTGATAGATAGACATATGATACTGTGATACACTTTATTTCGGCATATATACTGTGAAACTTCGGGACGAAGTTTAGACCAAGAGGGGGTGTATGTAACATCCCGCTCTGGCACACTGAGAGAACTTATTCTTTGAGGACACTTGCTCGCAAGTGATCCATATTATTATGCTATTAAAACATTTGATTTTGGTTATGAGGCGATATGGGTTGATGACATGTTGTTTTACTTCTTTGACATAGACAAGTGCTATTGACTCGGTTTTACTGAGTGTGAAGGATTTTGGACCTCGAGGATGCAGAGGCATCGATGGAACCCCTTGGACTCTGGATCGAGTCAGGGAGTGTACCATTGGGTTTTGATTGTTTTACTGTGATATTAGTGCATCTGATTAGATGATATGCTATGGATATATTTTAACATGATTTGTTGATGATGCAGGCTAACGATAGCTTGCCGACCAGACTCACATGTGAAGTAAAGGAATCACGCACGAATACCAGAGATGTTGAGGGAGGAGGGTGGACAACAGCCCTGCCACAACCTACTAGCACTCCCATCGTGGCTCGAACTATAGGTTAACGATTACCTAGTTCGAGAGGACCCACGATGCCGTGAGGGCAGACTGCAACAGTCACTCACGATAATTCTAAGGGGTGTGCAATAAGGTGGGGGTCTTATTCCTTAGAAGCCCTTAGTCTCCCACAAGTTCACCTGGCGGAGTGTTGACTCCAGAGGTTATTGATGTCTACCAAGTCAGTCAAGAGGCTAGTGGCACCCTTGGAGCACATAAGTGCATCATGAATGGCACGTCACGCAAGGGAACAGATGAGACAAGTGGCACCCTTGGAGCACCTAGTGCGTCCTGAAAGGTATGTCGCGTTGTTGATGATAGAGGAATGAACCTAGATGGCCTTAGGACGAATAACGTGTTAAGTATTTTTAAAACAATTTCCCCTAATTAAATGTCGCCAAGTACAAAATTAAAGGTCTAAGTCTAAATTACGCTAGTGGTAAAATTTTGGCTTTCTATAAAAAAAATTAAAAATAATAATAAAAATAAAAACAACTTAAATAGTAATTATGATCTTCGTTAAATATTGTAACACGAAGGGAGTAACAAATTTGATTTATTCATAAAAAAAAAATCTGATGAAATAAAATTTAAAAGGGGAATTAACTATTTTATTATTTTTGATAATTTAAATTATACAATTAAATGATAAAAGGGAAAAATGGTTAAATTCCACACCTACCTTTTTGAGTTCTAATTAAAAAGGGGAAAGAGGGAAAATCTAAAATTTTAGGAAACTAGGAAAAGAGGTAAACTTAAAAAGGGAAAAAGGGGAACATAAGGGAAAAAGAAGAAGGTCAAACTTAGTAAAGCATCTACCATTTAAGAGCTTTCTAATTTAAACTGAACTAGCAATTTAATAAAAGGGAAAGTTATGAAAACCTGTAAGAGAATTTGGGGACACCTAAGAGTGATTCTAGGAGTAACTCTAGGTGGGTCGGGGAAATAAAGATAATTAATTAATTAAAGAAGTTAATTTATGGAGGAATGAAGAGGATGGGTGACACTTGTACGGAGAGGAATTTTTAGTAATTTAATTATAAAAACTTAACAAAAAGAGAATTTTTGGAAACTAAGGAACCACAAAACTCTATATAATGAAGGGAGGAGATAGAGGTTTGACTATCTTTTGTTTGTGTAACATTACGCCGCAGAAATATCTACTTGGTTGATTTAACTTGTGGGATTTGGGATACTCATCTCGGTGAGGAGTGGTAGCTCGGCCTTGAGAGGCGAGATGGGAGCTAGTCGAAATCTCTGGATAGTGTGTGTGGCCCCCTTTGCGGCCCAGGGGGCTAAGGAGGAAGAAGAATACCTCTAGCATTGGCTGGGAGGTACCGGTGAAGTCTCGTCAGTCGACAAGCGGGAGTTTCTCGGAGCGTGTGAGACATCATTCAGAGCGGGCGGTCAAGCAACAGTACGCTCTTTTCACTTTGTATGGTAGAATGTATTAGGACTTATGCTTGGATATGCTTATTTAATGGAGAAGTAAACTGATGTTTTCTTTTAAATTGATGACTAAAACTTTTCTTAGCCTAGCTCGATGGTTGTTGTCTCCCTTGTCCTTCGTTTCCCCGCATGACTTGGCCGCCCTGTGGTGTTGATTGTGACCCTTGTGATGTTTTGTCTTTCGTCCCTAGCTCATCAGTCCTCGCCTGAGCAGTTGGCCAGGAGCCTGATCTACGGTCGTCACCTTAGCGTTAAAATTCCTACGGATCTCAACGCCTTCTTTTTCTGTGAATGGATGATGTGTGAAGGATAATGGTCAGTTGTCTACTCCTATTGATTGATTCTGGTGACAACTGAATCAACTGAATCAGTTGTCTACTCCTGACAACTGATTCTGATGTGCGCGTCTTCTTGTGAATGAGCGTCTCTGTCTCTGCGCTTTCATGTGATTGATTAAATCTATGTTTTCTAATGGTTGATTTCTTCCGCGTTATCCTGTGTTGATCATCTCTGCATTTTCTTGGAGTCTTTACTCAGCCTTCACTCTGCCAACTTCTGGGCGATTACCAGCCCTTACACAACAACCACACCATGATTTCGTGGCGCATCACCCAACATTTTCACTTATGATTTTTGTGGCCCTTCCCATATCGATTTTATTTGGCAAACATTCGTTATTGGAAAGATATTCGATTTCACTAATGTGGCTTTCGTTTTTACCAGGATTGTGCTCTCGTTTTTAATCAGTACGCCCTCCTCTGTATATTGTTGTAAGACAGATTGTTACCTCGATGTATTGCTATCTGTATCGATGCCTTGCTTTTTTTTCGACTGTGAAAAGTTACCTGTGTTAACATGCGATTTTACCCATTATTAAATGTGTTTCTTGTGACTTACTCAGCCAATTCGTGCCTTAACTGGTAGTGGTTCCGCCCTTGATGATGGTGTTTTTAAAAACCTGTGGAGGGCGGAGTCATCCCACCATTTTAGACAATGAATCTTCCCTTGAGCGATTACGATTGGATCTTAATTACTCTGAGCCTTGGCTGTTCACTGCAATTTTACCCACTACAATATCATTTTACCCTCGAGCTCACTACTCAGAAATGATTTTGGGTTTACAAGGGATTTTATTACTTAGAATAGTTTAGTATTCAGATGCGATTGATTTAGTTAGAAGAGAATCCTTTTGAAATCGATTTTGAGTGATAATAAACAGTAGCAAGTTAAAAAGGGCAGTGTTCTAGAACAACAGTTGTAATGATGGTGTTTCCTTTATTTTTATAAACGGTACACAATTGTTCATCCTTGTTGCGTTGAAGCAAGGCGTGTGTCCTTCTTTATGATGGCTTCAGTTATTTCAGCAAGGATTTTTGACTTTCCAGTTTCTCTCACCAAACCCCCCAAAAAATATATATATATATATATATTTAATATGACAGCATTCTATCAGATGGACTACGGTAGACAGCGCTCTCATTGGTAGCTTTAGTTCAAATTTAATAGCTGTGTAGGGACTACTCATCAAATTTATACAGCCAAAGTTAGATACAGTAAATCCTTACCTTTAGCTTCTACAAAGATTGTTCGGGTTCAGATTATTTTACCTTAACTAGTGTATCTCCATTTTGCATTATAATGTTGGCGATCTAATTATCTCTACATAAACAGTATATGCTCTTGTTCTTATGGTCGAACCAAAATGTCTTGTTTATTATTCCTTGAGTCTTTTAAGTAAGGGAGTTTTTTTTGTTACAATACTACACCTGGTCCTTACTTGATCATTGCACCTTTTAGCTGCACTAGCTGCAATTATAGTATGGACTGCGTAGTATTACTTTGACTGCAAGTTTTCACTTTTTAACTCAGAGATTTTCCTCTTACTTATCTCAGCAGTTATCATTTTTCCCCTCTACGAACCTCCTTTAAATAGACCGCAACAATCATTGACAGGGTGAATAAATTAAAGATTACAACAGTAACTGGGAGTTTGGTAAGGATAGCAATATCCATGCTATGGATCATAGACAGAGATTTTGAGGAATTAAAATAGCATTTCATCGATAACGAAACAACATTGCTTTAGCATTTATTATAGACAACAGTTAATATAATTTTTAGAAAGTGGTTGACAGCGGTTATGCTTTATTTAAACAACAGGTAACACATACCTTTTAAATATCTATTAATAACCTTCAACAACACGATTTTAACTAATCTAAGGATGGAGATGCACAGTTCTGATTTAAAAAAAAAAAAAACCTTTTTAAATCCAATTTTCTAGAGGTACTTTGTTTCATCTCTTATTATCTAAAGGACATTTTCACAGGTGTACAGTTAGGAACAAGTTTTTGGACAAGACACATTTAATAGTTAGAAATTTACCTTTGGCTCTGGTTAAAGGATAGTTAATTCCTCCTTAGGAACACTTATCTGATATCGGCTTGGGAATTTGTTACAATAAGCCTTGTCTTAATAATAATCTTCTTGTATGTACAAATTGGTTTGTTGCGCAATAATTTATTGTGTAGTTGGTAGGTCATAGGCGTCTTGTTGACTTGTCATTGGGGTGTTAGGATGATTGTCTTTCGCTTAGTAGGCTTGGTCTGCTTGTGTCGGGTGGGATGTAGACACCTCCTTGTTCCTCAGAACATTCGCCAGCCTTGAGACCTTAAATGGTCAAAATCGATGGGAAC
The DNA here is from genome assembly GCA_009831015.1 of Picea engelmannii. NCBI lineage: Eukaryota > Viridiplantae > Streptophyta > Pinopsida > Pinales > Pinaceae > Picea > Picea engelmannii. Next base: position 292,752 of record ML801123.1, on the reverse strand, counting down.
CTGGGCTTGAGCGTTGCTTATGTGTCCTGGAGATCCTAACCATTGCAGGGTAGGATGGGCAGGTAGTCATTCTTATTCTTCATCGGTTGAATGTCGTACATTGCTTCCAGGTGCTTGATGTGATTTTATGTTGGTCGTTATGTTGTTGCATGAGTTGCATGCGTTGTGTTCGTCGTCATGTTGCAATGTTGAGTATAATGTCATTATTACCTTCCTACACACACAAAAAAAAAAAAAATTAAGGGTGCTTTTACCGGTTGTACATAGTAGGAGTCGTACCGGAGTGGGTGGGTCCTGACATATACATAATGATTAATTAATAATCTTACAAGTATACACTAACGTGTTTAACCTCTACATAAAGGGTTACCACCTGTAGGTTTTGAAAATAATCTTAACGGAAAATTTAGTTAATAGTTTTGTGAATACACAGGATATTAATAAAACCACTATTGATCAAGCCCTCTAATCCTGGTCTATTACTATATGATTCAAGGGGATAATAGTAATCAACTCGAAAATTCGATAGTAAAATTATTAGAACAATCAAAGCCTAACATGTCGGATAGATCTCTTGGTAAATGCAGAATGTTGAGTTAAGTTCCAATTAAACAATAAACATAGTGATAAATTGTTGAAACAGAGAACGAAAGAAATTTAATCAACAAATGCACCAGTTACAACATGTACCCAAAACATATTAACAATAAGTAAGAACCCATGTGGTAAGAGCTTAGTACCAGATCCAAGTAGAATACAAGCATAAGTGAAGCAGTCCAAATCTTGATGAAGGAATAGTATGAACTATAAGTTATACAAATTAAAGGTTTAATATGACTAACTCTAACCTCATCCAAGTGGCACAAAAAGATAAGAATTATTAAGTAAACCAGACCACAAATACAAATACACACGTAATGGCGATAATGCACCAGACCAGGGTAGCGCGGCATTCTGGTAATGGCGATAATGCACAAGACCAGTACGTTTGACTCCTTGGATTGTGACAAGTAAAGATCATATCGAGACATGAAGAGCTTCAAGCTTGCCAGTTTAATGCGCGTCGAGTACAAGAGCAGGTGGAAGGTATGAATGCGGGTAGCCAGACTGTATACACTTTCATCAACCACCTTGATTACGAAGTAAACTTTTGTAAATCCTTAACCTTGAAAAAACTCGATTTTATTTGAAACAATTTCTCTACGTTCGACTTATATAACATTACAATGATTGGGCATATATAGATATACAATTATATATATGTACATGGTAACGTTACTTAGGGTTGCAAGGCTTAACAATATTTGTATATAGGAATAAGTCTCAAGTTACAAAGTGAGGATTTAAAAAATTATGATATATAGAAATGTCTTGCAATGAGCCTCAAGTTATAAGATGAGGTTTTGAAACAATTATTGCATATAGAAATTTCTTCATATGAATCTCAAGTTATAAGGTATATAGAGTTATACTAAGAGTCTAAAAGTAATGCTTACAAGTTATAGTTATAGTGTGACTTTAGGTAATTACTTTACAGTACCCTTGTACTTTTAGAGACAAGTAAATAAGAATAAGAGTGAAAATGAAAAAAAAAAAATTATTAGAAATTTGAGTCCATTACAGATTTTAACCCATTAACTATTAATAACAATTTTTTAAAAGAAGAACAAAACATTTTAACCCATTTAAGGGAGATACTCATAGAAAAATGATATTCATTAATCTTTTTCTTGAACTAAAAATGTCTCATAAAAAACATAGAAGTACATTTATCAACAAAATTAATTAAGAACTAATTATTTTAACAAGTTTCATATAATTATCCATAAAAACAACAATTTTATAACCATGATTACAACATGGATTATAGATCATTGTTGGTCTTAATTATGCATTCATTGACGTGACTAGGATGTTGTATAATATTCCTTACACTTCATTTCCATTAAGTCAAGTGTAAAATATTTTTTTTGTGGGGCCAGAATGATAAGATCCACTTTAAACTACAAGCCATCAAATTTAACACACAAAACTTTAACATTAGCAATGGGAATGATAATAAGATCCACTTTAACCTAAATTCTCTCATTGCAATAAAACATTTAGCACATAAATTGTTTTACACAAAATGGCTTTAGGGTGGGTGCAAGCTAATGATGATCTCTCATAACACACTCGCAAAGAAAACATGGAAAAACAACAATATGTTAGCTTGGAGGTATGATTCGAGGTACTTTCACAATGAATTTGAATATAGTGTAAAATGATCAAATGTAGGAAATTGAATTAGCTTTCCGTACATATACTTTTTATTTATAGAATCTATGTATGACTATGCGAAATTTGATTTTTTATACTAGTGGTATGTTATTTTTCATGCAAAATATAATTCATATGTTCTTATTAGTGCAGGTATTGAGTACCTGAATAATGGAATTTCCTTTAAAAATTTGTAGAATTATAGAGAATGCATTATTCTTGTGCAGGGCTATTTTTTAAAAATTCATAATGTTAATTAGAAAACATGTATATTAAAGTTGTCACTTCCACCAAAAACAATTGAATGGAAAGAATGTGTGTGCATTCTAGAGAGCATGCACATTCCTAAGAACATGCATACATGCTTTTGTGACTAAATTATTTTTCCCAATGTATATCCTTCGCCTCCAAGTGGGGATATAAATGCCATTATAGGATTTGATAATTAAGTATGGATACTAAGGTATTTGGCATGGTAAGGGAATTAAACTTGGGCCTTAGGCCGTAGAATTTGCTTCTAAGTATCAAGGTGCCAGACCAACACCTTGAACCACCACACTTGACATCCTAAAGGCATCCTTGTCTTCCAAGTAGGGATACAAGCATTGTTAGAATATTTTGAGCACTAGTTATGAGTCTTAAAGCCCCTAACATGGTCATTAGAGGAAACATAGTGATTGGACCCCAAAGTAATGTTTTTGTAATGCATAGCAATGAAAAAAACCTTGAACCACCACATAAGATCTCTCAAGGTTATCCCTTCCTTTGACTAGGTATATGGGTTCCATTAGGGTATGTTTTATACTAGGTACATTATTATTTTGGCCCTATTCATCTCTAAAGGAGGAATCCTAGGCCCTACACCATAAACGGATCTTATGAACATCAAGGTTCAAGAACGACAGCTTGATCCACTACACATGACCTCCTAAGCATATCCTTACCATCCTAGTGGGGATATTGACGATATTATGAAGTTTTTAGAGCTAGGTATGGGTAGCACGGTCCCATATATGGTTAGGGGTGGAACTTGGGTATTTTCCATAAATGAATATTATAGGAATTAAGGCTTAAGAAAAACAAATGGCCTCTGAAGGGGATATTTGGTCTCCTAGTGGAGTTATGTGCACCATTACAATTTTCAAGCAAAATTGATGGTTCAAGGGTTCTTTAAACTAGTGGCAGGAAGAAACGTATGATTTATGACTTTAAGGAATATTTAAATCATCCAAGGCCAAGAACAACACCTTGAACCCAAACACATAACCTACCAAGTGTATATTTTGCTTCTTATTGGGCATATTGGCACCATTAAGGATTTTAGAAAAATAGGTATCGATCTAAAGACTTGGACCAAAGTCAAGTGATTAAACTTGCTCATTAGGCCTAAAACTTAGCTTCCGAGGATCAAGAGCCATCAACAAGTCCTCAAACCACCAAAAATGATCTCTTTGTTGGATATATGTCCTTTGACTTGCAATATGGACACCATTAGAAGGTTTTGAGCACCAAGTATAGGTTGTGGGGCATCAGACATAGCCAAGGGAGGAAAATCAACTTAGGACCTAAAGTAAGATTCTAGGAATCCAAATACAAGAACAGTTCCTTGAACCACCACATGTAATGTCCTGAGAGTACCATCTACCTCTTAGTTGGGATATGGGCACCATTAGAAGGTTTTGAGCTCTAGGTATGAGTCTTATTGCCTTGACCATGGTTGGGGGAGAAAACTCAGACCTCAAGCCCTAAAGGTAGCTTCTAAAGCTGAAGGGACATGAACAAGGACTTGAACCACCACATAGGACCTTTTGATGGGATATTTGGCCTTTAAGAGGAGATAGGGGATCTATTGGAAGGTTTGTAGCACTAGATTTGGGTCATGGTGCCTTGAATATTATTAGGGAAGGAAAATCTAGCATTATGCCCTAAAGAAATATTTTAGGAATCCAGGGCCAATAATATCACCTCAAACATCAGTCTTGGGGCCTTATGTTGGTTTTTCATATTATTTGCAGTGGAAACTCAGTCAAATCGATTAGTTAGTTGAGGTGGATCGACTGGGTGAATGTTGGAATGGATGGATAATTTGAGTCGATGGTTAATTCGAAGTTCTAAGTGATCGACTATAATACTCATAGGTCATCCAAAAATATTTCGACAAAAGGTCAAGTGGCAGTTGACTGGAGACTGGCTGAAGGTCAATTGGTGGTCGACTAGTTCGTAGCTGACTAAAGTTTGACTGGGTAGTGGATTGTAACAGAATCCCAAGATTCGTAGGATTTCATCCAATCATCTATGTGGATGTGTAATTATTTTAGGCTTCGTGATTTAGGGTTCTTCATGTTGTAAGGCCTATAAATATGGCATAATGTAATACTTTAAAAGTTAATCTTAAATGTTCAAACTCTCGGATCTAATATGTATGTAATGGTCATGTAGATGTAAGTCGATTTGGTTGTAGGGTTGTTCTTGTTAAAATCAAGAGAGTAGGATGAATATTGTTAGGATAAACTTGACTTGGTAAAAGAGTCAAAGTTGTTAGGTCAAGAGTGGTGGTTTTGGGCACATGGTTTTGGTAGTTCGTGGTTTTAGATCCCATGGATTACATGTAATGAAATCCTTTAAAAGGATGGTGATACTCCAGTGTAATGTGTCGAGAGATGAGTGGTGAATTCTCACTTGGTCAAGGCTAGGAGATTGGTCAGCTTGCCAAGGGGAATAATAAATATATTATTGGCAGGTTTTTCCTATAAGGGTTTTCCAGGATAAATCTCATGTGATTTATGTGTGTATGTTTCTTTGTTCTTGGTATTTTTATCTCTTTCTTTCTATTTCCAAACAACTGGTATCAGAGCTATTGAAAATAAAGATGTGGCTTCCAGAGTACAGAGAAGGGTTTAAATCCCTAGAGGGTGTTGAAATCCATGAGAGACCTAAAGAGTAGAGGATGAGTTGCATGTGGATATTTCAAGATGGTCATGGGTTTTCAACACTGATATTAGGGGATGCACATTTTGGAAGCATCGGATTCTTATTTTGTCTTTGATGGAGTCATGAATGCACATATGTTCTTCCCTCTCTGGTGGATGCCACAGACGTTAACAATAGGTTGAAATGTGATGCATGAGCATCGCTCCACCTCAGCACGCGCCAGCTCATTATTACGCATGGTGCACATTCAAGGAAGGAGAGGCGTCGCCCTCTCATTTTTTCCTCGAGAATTCAAGGCATGATCCATGCATTAATTGAATACAAGCTGGAAAAGCCAAGTTGTGCTTTCGCACAAACTGGAGATAAGGTTGTCATTAATAGGCTGACAGAAAAAGGGATATGTATCTGATTTGGAGCATATTTCCATCATTGTAATCTATCCATTAGATAAGTGTTTTGAATGGTGATTTGACACCACTAATGTAACTTGCGAGGGAAGCTTGTAGATCCCCTCTTGTATAAATCTTTGAATTGTAAGAAAAGTAGAGGTTGGGAATTTAGGTGGCAAACTGTTAGATAGTTTGGTTGGGTTAGATAGGTTGGTAGGCAAGAGGTTGATGAGAGCCGAGACTCGGTTGTAGCTCGGACTCCACCATTGTAATTTGACATTCCACCATTAATAGAAAATGACAGTTTTTCCTGTTTTATCTTTATGTTCAATGGATGTTGCGTTATGAATGTCTTTTACATGTTTGTGAATTGTAGATGAATGTTAGAGATCTTCTGCAGGGATAGAGATACAGTTTCCTATCTGTGAGTTTGTTGATTTAAGTCTGGTTCTCTAGGCTAAGTGCAAGGAGTGTACGATAGAGTAGGGAAAATCTATGAGCCGAAGCAAGGAGTGTGTGTCTGACCTCAACGAAGTCAGAAGAGAAGTTGTCAAGAGGGCATACCAGGTTAATTCACAGACTCAAAATTTCTAGGTGGTTAAGTTCCTTGAAAAGAAAGACTGTGTGGAGAAGAGAACAGTCCATAGTTACTAAACACTCTGAAATACTCTGCCAGGAGGGCATCGAGCTAGTGAGAGAATACCCAGGACAAACACAGTTGAAGTTATTGGAGGATCCCAGAATTGCTGAACATTCTGGTGAAGGAAGGCTTTGCAAGAAGTGCATCAACAAAGGAAAGGAGATGCCTTAAACCTTTCCACAAGGCCAAGGGAGAATTCGTTGAAGAACTAATCCAAGCTCAAGGAGTGTGCCTAAGGTGTTGTGATTTCACCTTATAAGTGCAGGAAGAAGAGCGAGAAGCTACCAGGAGGGAACGAGAATCTTGTAGAGGAACTTGGAACCTTGGAGGCTTTCAAGCTGAGAAAAGTCGCAGGAGGGTTGTACATATTTCTACAAGGAGTGTATAAAGACTTCGAGGACAGCCTAAGTCTCGAAGGGTGAAATTACGCTAAGTGTGCAAAGGAGTCAAGGACTTTCTGAAGTACCGAAGACAGAGAATTCATCCATCGTCGAGGAGGAGATAGGTGGAAGAATATCGAGAAGTTTGGGAGCAAGAGCTTCGGAAGGTTTGCCGGGAGAAAACAAGAGTCTTTGTGAGATCGTGAAGAGCGAAGTAAATCCAAGTCATTGGATCTAGAAGAGCACGTGGCAGAGAGTCACATATTTCGAAGGAGGAACCCTTAGGAGAAGAGTCGATAAGAATTCTAGAAGAGCTAAGAGCCGAATTAAATCTTAGTCGTCCATCGAGGAGGACATGTGGAGCGGTATCGACATTTTCCTGATCCACTAGTCGAGGAAAGTGGAGTTGGAAGTCGAGACAACTCATGAAGACCGAACTCGCGATTCGATCGTAGCTTTCGATTGTGAAAGGAACGTGGACCGTATATCTAGTCCCAGAGTATTCGTCAATTCGGGAATTGGGGAAAGGGGAAGGTAGCTCATGAAAATTCTGAAGTATAAGATCGTGAAGGAAGATGGCCCAGGGTCATAGTTCGTGCTAACATTTGAAAGACAGCCTAGCATGGGGAGCTAGCAGGGTTGGAGTTAGAGTTGAAAAGCGCAAGGAGGGGGTCCGTAGGTGCCACATTGTGGGTGTCGAGGAAGAAAAAGGGCCTATGTTAGTGTGATTTTCCCATTGACAATGGGGGAGTGTAGCGAGCTAGTCTGCAACAGAAGAACCAGTCGATAGAGAAGTTGTACAAGGTGATCGAAGAGGTAAGTAAGTTGATGTTGGAGTCGATAGAAGAAATGGTCAGCAAGAGGAAGCTGGATGAAAGGAAACCTGGACGAGCAGCGAGGATGATGCATGAGCAGAAGTAGCGAAGCAGAAGAGCCAAGAGAGAGCTCTAGGAGAGAGTTTGGGATCCAGGTGGATTTCAACCACGTTTGAAAGCTCATGAGCAGGAGCTCATGATTTTATCCACTGTGGAGAATGATGCAGGAGAATCCCTCCACCTCAGCACACGCCAGCTCATTATTATGCATGGTGCGCATTCAAGGAAGGAGAGACGTCACCCTCTCATTTTTGCCTCGAGAATACAAGGCGTGATCCAGGCATTAATTGAAGACAAGATGGAAAATCCAAGTTGTGCTTTCACACAAGTTGTTGATAAGGTCACCATTAATAGGCTAATGACATAAGGGATCTACATCTGATTTGGAGAAGATTTCCATCATTGTAAGGTGTGCATTAGATAGGTGTTTTGAACGGTGATTTGACACCACTAATGTAACTTGCGAGAAAGCTCGTAGAGCCCCTCTTGTATAAATATTTGTATTGTAAGCAAAGTAGAGGTTAGGCAGTTAGGTGGCGGATTGTTAGACAGTTTGTTTGGGTTGGATAGGTTGGTAGGAAAGAGGTTGATGAGATCTGAGACTCAGTTGTAGCTCGAACTCCACCATTGTAATTTGGCATTCCACCATTAATAGAAAATGACAGTTTTTCCTATTTTATCTTTCTGTTCAATGGATGTTGCGTTATGAATGCCTTTTACATGTCTATGAATTGTAGATGAATGTTAGATATCATCTGCAGGGATAGAGATATAGTTTCCTATCCATGAGTGTGTTGAGTTAAGTCTGGTTCTCTAGGATAAGTGCAAGGAGTGCACGACAGAGTAGGGAAACTATGTGAGCCGACGCAAGGAGTGTGTGTCTAAACTCAACGGAGACAGAAGAGAAGTTCCCAGGAGGGCATACCAAGTTAATTCAGAGACTCAGGGAGAAATTTCAAGGTGGTTAAGTTCCTTGAAAAGAAAGACTATGTGGAGAAAAGCACAGTCCAGAGTTACTGAACACTCTGAAAAACTCTGCCAGGAGAGCATCGAGCTAGTGGGACCATACCCAGGAGAAACATGGTTGAAGGTGTTGGAGGATCCAAAAATTGTTGAACATTCTGGTGAAGGAATGCTTGCAAGAAGTGCATCGACAAAGGAAAGGAGATGCCTTAAACATTTCCACAAGGCCGAGGGAGAAGTCGTCAAAGAACTTAGCCAAGCACAAGGAGTGCACCTAAGGTGTTGTGAGTTCACCTTATAAGCTGAGGAAGAAGAGAAAGAAGCTACCAGGAGGGCACAGGAAGCTCATAGAGGAACTTGGAACCTTGGAGGCTTTCAAGCCGAGAAAAGTTGCAGGAGGGATACACAGATTTCTGCAAGGAATGCAGAAAGTCTTCGAGAACAGCCTAAGTCTCGAAGGGTGAAATTACGCTAAGTGTGAAAAGGATTTGATGACTTGTAGAAGTCTCGAAGACGAAGAAGTCATCCATCGTTGAGGAGGAGATAGGTGGCAGAATATCGATAAGTTTGGGAGAAGGAGCTTCGGAAGGTTTGCTGGGAGCAAACAAGAGTCTCTGTGAGGTCGTGAAGAGAGAAGTAAATCCAGGTTGTTGGATCTAGAAGATCACGTGGCAGATATTTGTGTATTTCGAAGGAGGAACCCTTCAGAGAAGAGTTGACAAGAATTCTCGAAGAGCTGAGAGCCAAAGTAAATCTTAGTCGTCCATCGAGGAGGACATGTGGAGCGGGATCGATATTTTGTTGATCTGCAAGTCGAGGAAAGTGGATTCAAAATTCAAGATAACTTGTGAAGTCCAAACTTGCGATTTGATCGCAGTCGTCGATCGCGAAAGGAACATGGACCGTAGATCTGAACCCAAAGTATTCATTGATTCAGGAATCAGGGAAAGGGGAAGGAAGCTCGCGAAAATTTTGAAGTGAGAGATCGTGGAGGAAGTTGTCCCACAATCGTAGTCTGTGGTCGCATTAGAAAGACATCCTAGCATGGGGAGCTAGCAGTGTTGGCATTGGATTTGAAAAGTGTAAGGAGGGGGTCTGTAGGTGCCACATCGCATGTGTCGAGGAATTAAAAGGGCATGTGTCAAGTCAGATCGGTTCCATCATGAGCCCGATGGACCATTTGGTTCGACGACTTGAACGATCCTAGACTGGGAGGTCGTGCCAGCCCAAAGGAGGGAAGAGGGTTGTCACCAAAATGAAGGTTTTGTTTGACTAATAAACTATATTGAAATAAGGGTTTGGATGGTGAAGCCATGGGATCCAGGTGCATCAGTGGTAGAGGTCAAATAGAAGGATGCAATGGAAAATTTCGTCAAGATCTCAGTGGCTAAGTGCATCATACGCACTTGCAAATACACACACGAGGAAAAGACGAATGTGAGCATTGAACCCCAACTAAAACGAGCCATAGAAAATAGATTGGTTGATCCCCTTAAGTATTTGGACACAAGGTGATGCATGGTATGAAAGACAAGGAAACGAGTGCAAAGGTTATAGGATCAAAACCTAGATCTGTCGTTAAATGGTTTCCTAGATGTCTAGGTGTGCAAAAGAGGAGGGTTGTTCTCTTTGATGCATGGGAGAGAAAGGTCGAAGTGTGATGTTGATTCTCTACAAGATGCGTCAATGTACATCATGCAAGAGCCCATATCTACGAAGAAGTCAGCATCAAGTGTTATAGGTCAAACCAATGGCAAGGTAAGAGGATGGTGACATAAGTGTCGAGATAGAAACAATGAAAAAAAATTACTTAAAATTTTAATAGAGTTTAATGTAAATGGACATACAAATATATGACCCGGTTAGGCACGTGTACCCTAGGTTTTAAAACTTCACCGATAAATTCTAGACATAAATCGAGGTGATAAGGGGGAGCATGCGAGATTCCTTGATACCCCGACTTTTAGGGAGGTTTGCCCAGATTTGGTCATGGGAAAATTCAAGTCAAGTTTAAAGGGGGGAATGTTAGGATAAACTTGAATTGGTAAAAGAGTTAAAGTTGTTAGGTCAACAGTGGTGGTTTTGGGCACATGGTTTTGGTAGCTTGTGGTTTTAGATCCCGTGGATTACATGTAATGAAATCCTTTGAAAGGTTGGTGATACTTCATTGAAATGTGCCAAGAGTTGCACTGTGAAGGATCATTTGGTTGGGGATAGGAGGTTGGATGGCTTGGTTATTCTTGGCTAAGGGGAATAATAGATCTATTATTGGTTTGTTTTTCCTTTAAGGGTTTTCCAAGATAAATCTCATGTGATTTATGTGTGCATGTTTCTTTTTTCTCGGTATGTTTATCTCTCTTGCTTTATATTTCTTAACACCCTAAACATGGTCAAGGAAGGAAAGATGAACATTAGGCCCTAAAGGAAGCTTCTATCCATCCATGTGTTACAGGAAAATCCCCCTACTGACAGGTGAATTCCCTGTTGGATCCTAGACCTCTAAGACCAAGACAGAAAGGTGCTAACTTTGATCACTGACATCCCTTTAAACCTAACTAAGATAATCTATAGAGAAGAGGAAGAATATGTACCTTTTTACGATGTTTTCCTTGCCTAGTCCAAGTTGAGCTCTGATCCTCAAGCTCTTCAACAAGTCCTGCAATCCAATCAAAGACAAAGCATGCTTCCTATTCTACCATGATTAGTTTGAAACTAGATATATCCATTAAACACAAGTTCATGTAGGTATACACTATCTTGAAGGAAACAGTCCAAGCAAATGTATTAATGAGAACTCAAAATAGATACTTATAGACCATTGATGAAGCTCCAACAGCCTCTTCCATCTCTCCTTGTCCAACCCCTTGCTCAAATGATCCACAAACAAAATGACTATGCTTCACTGGTTATGTCCCTTATCAGATCATAATTTTGATGCCTTCAATGTCCCCTTCTTTTACCATGAGGAGGCCTCCTTATATAGGATTTGAGAGGCCCAACCACCTTAGATATTCTTGGGATAGGTTGAGGATATTTCTCCATCAGCTGTGGATCCTCCCTAAGATCCAACCTTGACATCAAAATTGAATCAAACTGACTTCAGAGATAAGCAGGATCTTCCCATGATTTCATAAACAACACAATGCTCCCCCATAATGGTGCACAGAGCGTTGCAACGCTCCCCCAAAGGAGGGAAAGGAGTGCTAGCACCCCCTGCTAGTGGGTAGGGGAGCACTGCCCTTCAAAAGTGATTTTCAAGTGGTCTTTCTAAAGGAAAAATCTTTGTACTCTTCTTCAAATGATATCTCCTTCTTTTAACCAATCTTTGAGGATGTCTTCAAGTGTTCCTGTGATGTCGTTCGAGACACGACATAGGCATGATGACAGTATGATATTTGAGACACTTGTGTCCAAAGTGTGACACTTGCGATACTTGTAATGATGACAATAGGTCATCATTTAAGTGATTAATATTGATGTGTAACATATTTCCCCCAAAAGTGAGAAGTTAGAAGACGGAAACTGATGACTGAAGTACTTTGTAGACATTTTTGAGTAAGGGTATGGACTCAGAGAACATAGAAGAAGCTGCACACAACCATCAAACAAATATTATGATATTTTTCAAACCCTACGCAGGCATACCTATGCTTGGGTGATAAAGACTTGCAAGGTATGGATACCATAAGATACACTGCGGATCCATAATTATATTGATAAAAAGGTATAGCCACCAAATATACAATGTGGATCTATACTTCCATGACATGAACTGATCGTAGCCACGAAAAATACACGGTGGATATACGAGATGACAAGACATAGCCACAGACCAATACAAAGTGGATCTATGTGACAGTATATGTGTCAATATTCAAGAGAAACTCCGTCACAACCTGGGTAAAGTACATATCAGAGTGATTACTCAACCTAGGGTCTTCTTACTGATCCTAATGTAGTACGAATCTAACCATGTGAACAGATGTCTTGATGTCGAACATGGAAGAAACCACTTGATTACCAGTCAATGAGGTAAATCGTTAACAAGTTCGAGGGAAATCACCATTGATGTCAATGATTCCCAAGGTACCCTAGTACATTATAGCGAATGTGAATAGATGAGTTGAAGTCGAACATCCATGAAATCATCCGATCAGAGGTCAATAATGTAAACCTACTATCAGAAGCAAGGAGGCCTTCCATTGAGGCATGTAGGTCCCAAGGTACTAATAGGTTTCTAAATCTAGTTCCTTGATAATGTGTTGGAGTCGAAAAGAACAAACTCGTCAAAGGAGGGCCTTTATGTATCCCCCATAAACAACATGAAACTAACACAGAGATGTAATTTGGTGTATTAAATGAGCATGGATTGACATGGGTATTGAAACAGAAGATTTGTGATGGTTGACTCTCGAGGCAAATACTTCCCTTGAACACTGACACACAACAGCAGGAATATGACATGGACCAAAAAATGATGATGAAGTGGACACTGTGACTTTCGTCAGGTGACCCAAAGGAGTAAAGAAACTTAGAGGATTGTTTTAGTGCATAGGTTCAGTGGATTAAAATGTATGCAAAGACAAAGTGTTGTGTTCAAGGGCGATTGTAAGAGTGATTAGTGATGTTTTCAAAAACTGCTTGGCTTGCTTCCTTCAAATTTTTCCCCCATCCAGATAGATGAGTACCTCTTTTTATTTTAACGAGCTCGAGGAGGATAAAACATGCTCGATATAAATCACCTTCGGTGACTCCTTCTTTCTTTGTTTCACGAATTGGAAGAAGTAAAGGTTCGGTCCCATATGAGCCCTTCAATGTATATTTTTCAACGAGTCCAGAGAAGGTAAACTCAGTGATTTTTCATGTTTAGAGAGTCTGAAAAGAACCTAAAGATGACTCCATTGTTGTCCTTTTTTGTAATGTTAGTCTTGCGAGGCAAAAAAAGAGATAAATTATCACTCGAAAGACACCCTTTCAAACCTTTTAACGAGTGGGAAAGGAAGCAAGATCACTCGACAATATTTTCATGTTTAGAAAGTCTGAAAAGATCTTAAAGGAGACTTCAGGGGGTTCCTTTTTCGTATAACCTTTACGAGTCTGAAAAAGTGATAAAATTCTACTCTGTTACATTCTCATGTTTTTGCGAGCACGAGAAAGAACAAAGACTAAACTCGGTATTGGTTTCATTTTTAGACAAGCTTGAAACAAAATTAAACTTATGCTTGTGAATTCCCAATGTAATTTCCAAAGGTAGGGATACCCATGGATGGTTGGTACTTTTCCCCCAGCTTGATAAACTAGTGGCATAACTCGATAATGATAATCAAAGGCTGGAGACATGCCCCCCCAAGCTTCAATTCATTCACCAACTTTGAGGTTGTCACCAATTTCTATACTAGATGGATAAAAAGGATACATGTGGATGAAATGAAGGTTCAAATAAGATACCTAACGAAAGACTCGAATTGGTATGAGAGGTGAATGTTTAATTTTTTAATGAGCTTGACACAATAAAATAACCATGATCAAGGATCTGGGTTCAATCCCCATATTTTTGTTTCAGTTTTTAAAGAGCTTGCTACAGAGAGGAAAACTATGCTCATAGCCTTTATTTCATTTTTTAACGAGATTTCCACAGACAAGAGAAACTATGCTCGTGGCCTCTTCTTGATCATGGCTTCCAAGAGGAAAATTCCCTGGAAGGAATACATGTCAAGGGACAAACATTGGTCATGGCTTCCAAGAGATATTCACTGGATGGAAGAACACTACTCTCGAAGGAACACATGTCGAGGGTCACGTTAGGGGTAAGGAGATCTGGCTCTAATAGCCCTATCGAAGAAATCACCATGTAAACTATCGAATATAAGTCATCTTCATCAGTAGCAGAAGGCATGGGATATAACGCCACATAATTTACCTGTGGCAGGGGCGATACCGTCTTCATATAAGAACCGTTTAGGGAGTTCATTGGGTTGGTTATTGTTAAGGTCCTAACCCGCACATAGGTAGATCAATGTATTCGGATGTAATAAAGGTCAATATTAATAAGACCTTTTCAATAAAATAGAATAAGGCGGATGTAAGAAGACCTAATAGAAGCTTCCGCTTCTAGAAGGATCTTCC
>ML801123.1:257606-272332 GCA_009831015.1 Picea engelmannii | reverse complement strand
ATTCAAAGTGTTATTTATGTTGCTATTTCGTATATCATTTCTGTGTATTGTGAAGATTATGCTGGATATTTTACTGTTATTCTGTCATTTCTAGCATTTCATTTCTGTTCTGCATATTTTATATATCTGGTATCTTGCAGTTATCAAGTAAGGAACAATGCATTAAAGTTGATCAATAGCCACAATTCTTCCATCATGCGGGAAATATATCACATGAAAAAGAGTGGACACAATAGCTTCCATGGCATAGACATAATATCGCCCAAGGAGTAAATCAAAATCCAAGGGATCCTGGACTACCATAACATCAATAAAGACAGTTTTCCCTCCCAAAGTTACAGGAAACTAGGGAATGATCCCTAAAGGGTGACTGGTTCTTCTGTTAAAAGTGAAAAGAGTTTGGGTAACTGGCACAAGATGAGGATAACCCAAAGATTTCCAAGCAATAGAGGATAAAATACTAATGGATGAACCTTCATCTATCAATGCATGAGGAATGTCCCGACCACAAACCTGTACTATAATCTTGAAAGGAATGTGAGAGGGAAGACGAGGTCCAGTTAGCACACCCCAATCAAAAAGTATGGCCTCATTACTTGGAGGGGGTTTAGCAGGAGAAGGAGGAATTCCCCCCAGCATGGTAGATTCTATATCAATGAGAAAAACATGGGCAGAATCGGGTTTACTCTCTAGCGGGAGAGTAGGATCGATTACTAACGACATCAAATCAACCACTTGGGTTTCATTCTCCAAACAGAGAATGGGGTCGACATGTGGAAACAGATCGACAACTTAGTTTGCACTCTCTAAAAGGAGAGCAGGATCGACCGAAGATGGGATCGGATCAACCACTTTGTCAACTAGTTCAACTAAGAACGTGACCAGATTGACGACATTATCAACCGTACTGGCCGATGAAGGGACCAGAGAAACCACTTTGGCACTCCTCAGAGGAGGAGTGGGATTAACCACATTGGCATTCTTTAGATTAAGGGTGGGACTGACCAATGACAGGACTAGATCAATCACTTGGGTTTCACTTTTAGATGAAAAGTGGGGTTGATCGATGACGGAACTGGATCAACTACTTTGGTTAGTGGTTCAACCGAGGATGAAACTAGATTGACCACCTGATCAACCAGACTGACCGAGGATGGAACCGGATTGACCATTCCATCAACTAATGATGGGTTGGGGGAAATATTACGATAACCAGTTGGAAGTTGAATCTTTTCCAAAAGAGAAGAAGCCTCATCCATATGAGGACAAAGGTGAGAATAATGATCACATTCGCATAACATACAAGGAAATTTGACAGTTGTCTTCTTCTTACCAACCTTAACGTCACTAGTTGACGGGCCATCACTAGCATTTCTAAAAGAGGTCGATGATGTGGAGGAACACATTTCTAAGACCTTGGGAAGACTAGGGAAATACCTCAGAAACTGGTCACCCTTACAAAGACTGCAAGAGAATTTAGGTTTCAGATTCTTTGTTTTAATCTTGTTGACCTCATCAACACTCCCAGTATGATTAATAGTAGATGGTTGCTTGGATCCAACATCTGATATGGTTGGAGGATTGGTCCTTTTCAGGTTCTTCTTCTTCTTCTCTTTATGTTTCTTATTCTTCTTATCAACCTGGCTACTTGCTTTAGATATTTCACTAGGCAAAGATGGAGAAAGGGAAGGAGACTTAATTGGTGAAGAAGGAAAAAAATTGACATGAGGTTTATGTGTGGATGGTGTACTTACATATGAAGCATTAGGTGTAGCTGAAGCACTGGGAATATTCGAGATCACCGGAGTGGGGAACAACCAAACTGTTAATTCGATGGTGAGTCTCAGAAGACTCAATGTGGAAATGTACAAACGACCAATGTTTCGAAAATAAGGAAAGGTGAAAGGTTCCCTGGGATAAGGGGTTCCTCCATTGGTACTCCCAGGAGTTGATTCCATTAACACTAACTCGACCTAAGGTCCACTAAGTAAAACAAACAATACACGCAATGAATCTAAGAAGAAAACAATCAAACAAAACTTCCCACAATGAAACCACTAGTTGGTGATGAAATCCAACGTCGTGAGATCAATATAGGAAGGGACGGGGATAGAGCAGGTGGATCAGTTACGTTGGTGACCTTCTTAACAGACTTACGCCTTGGTGCAAGCTTCCCTGCAGTAATTGTGGATTTACCCTCCAAGGATCCCGAGTGAGTTTGACCACCGTTTGTTCCAGGTACAACAAAGACTTCCCTTCACTGTCACCTCATGTAAAAACCCTAAATATTATGGTTACTAAGGTCACCAACTCGTAGTCATCCCCTGGGCGGGCACAGTCGACAGTCCAGTCCGAATGTATGGGCAGGAGAACAAGTTTGAAATCCTTCAAGAGAACTGAGGAAAAGTGGACTGGTAGAACTCCATAGGACCCTGAACAGATTCAGACTTCACAAAGCACCGAGACCAAATGAAGACAGTTGAACCTCAATAAGAACCCCCAATATATGATCTGACTACTACAAACGGTTAAACCACGGAGGGATAATCTCTGTAACTCTCCCGAACGTGACCTCGTGCATAACCCCTGTGTGAGAGGGGGATCCCAATAAGATTATACAAAAATTGGATTTTCTCGCCCTATCGCAAGATGCTAAGTTTGTTTGACAGCTTTGGAAATTTATCCTTTCAACCTATTCCAAATCCCTACACCTTAAGCTAATGTAGGTTTGCTAACAGAAAATGTAAAAATGTCTGATAAATTTTAGTTTAGTGCTTGATTTTAAGGTTGTTGTTTACTCAAGAGGAAAATGGAGTGGACTAAATGATGTTTTGACTGAATCTAAACCATGCAAAGAAATGAGAATGCAAATAGTTCACTTCGATGAAAGCTATATTACGAGAAGGAGAAAACTTTTATCATTCCCAAATGCATAATGTCCCAAATTTTTTATGAAACTCATCAATGTCAAGATCTTCAAGAAATTGGTCAAAGATATTGTACACCAATACACTATTCTTCCCCCCTACCCCCGGCCATGAGGGGGGGGGGGGGGNNNAATTCAAGACAAAAAAATGCCAAAAAATCATGCAATTTCGCTACTTCAAATGCAAGCTAGTTTCACTACCCAAAAGAAAGGATGCCACTATATTATTTGTTTGATTCTATTGTATAAATAAAGTAAATACAAATTCTTTGATGCTTTACTACTTTCAATCAGGAGAAAGAGTCATATGCATATGCAAAAGACACGAAGCAAAAAGGCTACAAACAAAGCATGCACTCATGGCAATGAGGTATGAAAGAAAAAAAGTAGAAACTTGTTCTGAAAAGAACACAATCAAGGGTTCTACAACTAATCAAGCATTCAATGAACACAACAAAATTCATTGAAGAATCCAAGAAAAGACAGGGAGAAAGAGAAATCACTCAAACTGTCCCGACAAAACAAGCAGCAAGAAAAGGCAATTTCACATTTCTAAAAAAGGTTTCAAGATCCAATCAAGACAATTGGGAGTGATAAGAATAAAAAACAAGTCCAAACAAATTCACAAACCAACCACGGACTCCAGGTAAATACCTTTGCAAAACATGTTGCAAAAGATTGAGCAGAAGAAGGCAGAAACTCCCAAAAAAGAGACTAGCGCTCTCTGTCTCAAGGGTACAGAGTGTTGCAACGCTCCCTAAAACACTATAGGGGAGCACTAGACAGATATCATCGCTATGGTATGACCTAGGAGGGGTTCTATTCCTCCCAGAATCACAGAAAAAGAGCAAAAAAAAAATCTAAAAACTCACCCAGAATGCATAAATATTGGTGAAATTGCTAGTGAAGGTAGGAGAAGGATAATGGATGATGAAAAAACAGTAAAACTGATCTAAAATGTGAGAAAATTTCAGGGACAAACCAAGGAAAGACAAATCGATGTCTCTCCTCAATGGAGTCACCAATTTATTTTACAGAAAAATTCCCCTCCGGACAGGTGAATTCCCTTTTCGATCCTAGACCTCTAAGACTAAGACAGAAAGGTGTTAACTTTGATCAATGACATCCCTTTAAACCTAGCTAAGATAATATATAAAGAAGAGGAAGAAGATGTACCTTTTTACTATGTTTTTCCTTGCCCAGTCCAAGTTGAGCTCTGATCCTCAAGCTCTTCAACAAGTCCTGCAATCCAATCGAAGACAAAGCATGCTTCCTATCCTACCATGATTAGTTTGAAACTAGATCTATCCATTAAAGACAAATTCATGTAGGTATACACGATCTTGAAGGAAACAGTCCAAGCACATGTATTAATGAGAACTCAAAAGAGATACTTACAGACCATTGATGAAGCTGCAACAGCCTCTTCCAGCTCTCCTTGTCCAACCCTTTGCTCAAATGATCCACAAACAAAATTACTATGCTTCACTGGTTATCTCCCTTATCATATCACAATTTTGATGCCTTCAATGTCCCCTTCTTTCACCATGAGGAGGCCTCCTTATATAGGTTTTGAGGGGCCCAACCACCTTAGAGATTCTTGGGATAGTTTGAGGATCTTTCTCCATGATTTGTGGATCCTCCCTAAGATCTAACCTTGACCTCAAATTCGAATCAAACTGAATTTAGAGATAAGGGGGCTCTTCCCCTGATTTCCTCAACAACACAACGCTCCCCTAGAATGGTGCACAAAGCGTTGCAATGCTCCCCAAAAATAGGTCAAGGAATTCTAGCTCTCCTTGCTAGTGGGTAGGGGAGAGCTGCCCTTCAAAAGTGATTTTCAAGTGGTCTTTCTCAAGGAAAAAGATTTGTACTCTTTTTCAAATGATATCTCCTTCTTTTAACCAGTCTCTGAGGATGTCTTCAAGTGTTCATGTGATGTCATTTGAGACATGACATAGGCATGATGACAGTATGATATTTGTGACACTTGTGACACTTGTGGCCAAAGTGTGACACTTGTGACACTTGTAGTGACGACAATAGGTCATCATTGAAGTGAGTAATTTTGATGTGTAACACCATGACCAAGAAAGATGCCTCAAACAACCACATGTGTCCTCTTAATAGTATCTATGGCCTATGATTGGGGATTTTGGTGCCACCAGGTGGGTTTGAGTAGTATGTATATGTCATAAGGCACTAGAAATGATCTAGGGAAGAAAGTCATACCTTAGGTGCTAAAAACATCTTTGAGATATATAGAGCCATGAATTCCTTGAAACACCACATATGACCTATGGAAGGTATCCTTGACCTCTAAAAAGTGAAAATATCTCCCTCACAAGTTTTTGAGCATTAGTTATGGGTCTGAATGCCTTGAAATGGTTAAGGGAAACCCAGGTCTTAGCCAAAGTACAAAGATTCTAAGGATCTAGGGACAAACATGATGCCTCAAATCACCAACCCCAACCTCTCAAGGTTTTAGGCATATTAAAGGGCTCAAGGGTCTTGAATGACACCTCAAACCACCATATATGAAATCTCAAGGGGATTTTTGGCCTTCAAGTGGGGATATGGGAATCGTTAGGAGTTTTTGAGCACTAGGTATGGGTCTTGGGTACTTGGGAATGATCAAAAGAGGAAACCTAGGCCTTATGTCCTAAAGGACGCTTCTAGGAATATAGGGATAACAACAACATGTTAAACCACCACAAAGAACCTTTTCGGGGTATCTTTGGTCTCTAAATGAGGATAGTTGGCATTATGAGTTTATGAACATTAAGTATAATTCTATGTACCCTATATATGGTGATGGGAAAAAACCTAAGAGTTAGGCCATAAATAAATATTCTAGTATTGTGGGGCCAATAATACACCTTAAACCATCAAAAATGATCTCTCAAGGGCATCCTTTTCCTCTAACTAGGTATATAGGTAGCATTAGAATTTATTAGCACCCAGTATGGGTCTTAGGGACCTTAACATGGTCGGGAGAGGAAACATGAACCTTATTCCATAAAGGAATATTTTACCCATCCAAGGCCAAGAAGAATGCCTCAAACAACCACACATGACCTCTTGAATTTATCCTTGGTGTTACACATCAAAATGTCACACCTAGGTATCTCACCCTAAGTGTCGTAAGTGTCGCAAAGTGACGTATGCACATCGGTGAGTGTTGCATGCATTGTCACAAGTGTCGTATGCACCTTACCAAGTGTCACATTCACTTTTTGAGGTGTCTCCACCCCTTGACACCATGAAAACAGTTTTTCATAGCCCCTAAGTCATATGGGAGGAGGAAACCCATCATTTATATGTCAAAACACACCTTTTCCTTGGAAAATTCAACCTTTTTTGGGGAATTTATTAAGGGTGTCGCCCCCTTGTCCATATGTAGGGAGAATTGGTGCTCCTATACCCATGTATAGGGAGCACCACTTTTGGTGAATGGTTCCATGTCTCTCACTGGGGGGGAGCACCATTCTTGTTGAGAGAAAAGGGGGATATCCCCCACCTTATTCTATGAGCCATCTCTTCGATATGGGGTTAGTTGTGTTTGACCCTCATTCTTGGGATTCATCTTAGGATATGATCCTAGCCTCAAGGATCCATATACTCAACCATACCCCTCATTTTCTGATGGTTTTTGTGCCTCTCAAGCCTATATATTGAGGGCTTTCCAAGGTGAAGGAGGGAAGTTGTCAAAGTAACATCATTTTTCTCTTAGTATATTCATGTAAGGGTTGGACGAGGAGAGATTGGAGAAGTGTTACATAATAATCCATGGTCTATAAGTATTCTCTTTGGGTTTTCATTTGAATATACTACGCATATTTCCTTCAAGATTGTGTATTCTTGCATGTTCTTGTCTATTGTTCGTTCAATCTTTGTAGATGAATTTGTTTGATCTAATCAACTAGAATAAGAGGTAGTGGTTTCTCTTTGCTTCCTATTACATATATCAAGTTGCACCAGGGAGTTTGGAGATCAAGCTCAGATTTAAAGGAGTGAGGACAAAATTTGAAACAAGGTGCATCACACCCTTTCTCCCTCTCTCTTTATGATTGGTTAAACTAAATTAAAAGGGGTGTTAGTATCCACTTGTAGTGTTTCTGTATTGGTATAGGGGTCTATAATCCAAGGGAGATTTCACTTGTCCATAAGGGAAATATTCTATAACATAAATTGTGCAATATGGTTATCACCGGTATCAACAACCTAACAGACAACTATCATTCTGGGATATGTTAGATATGTCATATCTATCGCATTTAACAAACGATTCCATCATTCATGCCATGTTTTGGCTCACCATCCCTGCCAAATTATCATCTGACATTCCAAAATTCGATGGAAAACCTGGGGAATATCTTAACAATCATGTTATGAATTTCCATTTATGGTGTTCTTCCAACTCTTTGATGGATGATTCCATTCATCTTAGACCCTTTTAGAGAACACTTACAGGTGTGGCAGATAAATGGTACAATGAATTGTCACGTAACTCCTTTTTCGACTTCAATTTTCTTTCCATGGATTTCCTGACGCATTTTTAGTTGCATATACGGTATGATACTGGTACAGATATTTTGACCTCACTCCGAAAATTCTCTTCCACCCACATATCGGATCACATCCATGAGTGGAGACAACAGAGATGGTTGATTAAAGCTCCCATTCTAGACCAACTCCTCGCGGATTGGTTTACAAAGTCACTCTTGCCTCCCATCGCCCGTGATGTTGCTATGGGAAACGTAGTTATTGAGGAGTAGGCTATCAACCATGCACTATATTTGTACTTGGTTTAATCCCAGTTTGGCACACTTTACGACTTGATTCCCCATGGTCCTCATCCATCGAACGATCCATCAAGACGTGCTCTGGAACCTAGTTTCATTCCAAAAACCAACACTACTTTCGCTCCTGCTCAAACCTCCAAGGTGAATATGGTCCAATCCACTTCATCTCAGCAACCAGGAGGTAAGAAGAAGAACAAGGGTAAATCCAAGAAACCTTCTAATGAGAAGGATAATCCTAAGACTGCTAATACTCAACCGACTAGGAATCCTAAATCTCCTTGTATTATTTTTTAGGAATACCACTACATGAAATATTTCCCTCATCATGATGTCGTCGCTAAATATATGAAGAGTATCTCCCAATAGGTTTAGTAGCAACATTTTCTTGCGAAAAATCTTGCCCCTCCATGAGGAGGAAACTCAGGTCATTCCCACCATGGGGATACTTCCACAAACACCTCTGAGGTGTACATGTTTAAGAAGGTTAATTTCACAACTCGAGAAAATACCTATGAGACTCCTCTAGGTGACCAGACTAAAGGGAAGGTGGTTGATCAACCCTCTAGTTCCACTCCTCCTCCATCTTCCAATCCTCTTCATATTGAGAAGTTGATTTCTGACGCAGCATTGTGCCCGCCCAAGAGCATAATTCAGAAATTAAAATTTAATCACAATGCTCGTGCTGCCTAAAAATACAACATTGTTGAAAATTTGGCACAAGTGTCGTGTGCCATGTCAGCCCTCGAAGTTCTACAACACTGTCCCAATCAATGTAGAACCCTGTTGTCATCCATTGGAGCCATGGATCTGAAGGAGTTGAACCTGATTACGTTTAATCTAGATTATTTTAAGGAGAGGGTCTCCCACCATTTAGCATTCCAAATTCAATTTTTGGTTGGTGGAAAAAACATCCATCGAAATATTTTGGATGAGGGAGCCTCTACATGTGTCATGTATTTGCATTTTTGGAGAGCCATTGCTTCTCCTACACTAACCCAATCCCATACCACCTTGAAAGTGTTTTATGGGCATGGTTTCCAACCTCATGGACTCTTGCAGTATTTTGATGTGACTTTCAAGGGTAAGATTGGTTCGGTTGATATTGAAGTGGTCGATGCACCCCTAGATTATAATTTTTTACTTGGTCGTAGTTGGTTCTATGTGATGACTCTCATCGCATATTCAATGTTTTGTATCTTATGATTTCTCCATCAAGGAAAAATTATCATTGTTTACCAACTTGAGTATACAACTCCAGATCTCAACAATGTTGTAGCGAATAATGTCCCTTTTCTCAGACAGAATGGTTTTGAGAGTGTAGGAGTAGGTCTCCTTAAGGATTCCTTGCTCATGGGAGTTTTTCCTTTATCGGCTCCTTCCACCACCCAGGTTGCCATGTTAAACATGATTTAGACTTAGGTGCGACAATCCTTAGAATTATCTGATCATTTGGTAGTACCTAGTCTCAACGAGCATAGTTCATCATCTTTGTCAAGCTCCTTAAAAAATGAAACAAACCCCCCTCCATCTAAACCGTGTCTTACTCTGGATTGAGTACTTGAACCTTCTTTTCCTCCACTTAGTGAAAATGTTCCCATTATTAACCATACACCTAAATGAGGAAAGAAGAACAGTCATCGGAGGAAACAATGTTTGGGGGGAAGGTTTCCAGCCTTTGTACATCATGCTAGAGAGAAACCACTATATTTTATCACACAAGTTGGGGGAAAACTACCTCTAGAGGGACACGCTGCTAGGAGTGATCCTCGTTCTATGGTCGTTCCCATTTTAACGTAGTAGTTCTTCTAGAAAGAGCTTAGTATTTTTTCTTTCTTGTGCTCGTTAATACATGAGAATAGGTTATTGAATATACTTTTATCTCTTTTTTGGACTCGTAAAATCTATACGAAAAAAGGAACTCTTTGGAGTTTTCTTTAAGATATTTTCAGACTACATAAACATGAAAATATTTTTGAGTGATCTTGCTTCCTTTCACACTCATTAAAAGGTTTGAAAGGGAGTCTTCCAAGTGGTATTTTATCTCTTTTTCGGCCTCGCAAGACTAATTACGAAAAATGACTACTCTAATAAAGCATGATTAGAAGAGTTCTCCCATGTATTGTTTTACACTTTTTTCGGGCCTGGAGACTAAATTTATGAAAAATTCATCCATGGAGTCATCTTTAAGTTCTTTTTAGACTCACTAAACATGAAAAACCATCGATTTTACCTTCTTTGGGCTCTTAAAACTATGCATTGAAGGACCTATGTGAGTCTGATCTCCAGGACCCATATGGGACTGAACACCTCCTTCCTTAGTTTCGTTAAACATATGTCAAGGGACTCATCCAAAGGATGAGATATACTGAGTATATGTTATCCTCCTCAAACTCGTTAAAAAATAAAGAGGTACTCATCTATCCAGATGGGGGAAAATTGAAGGAAGTGGGTTAAGTTTATTGGAATCTTGTATGGCAGTTATTGTCTCCCTTGAACATTTCACATGTTTGTGTCTTATCTCACAGTTGGGTAATCTGTTTGTCTCTGAGTCATACCAATTCCATGTGTCACCATAATTTTTCATTCTAGATCAAGAGTGCTCCTATTTCTGTCACATTATGTTCTTGGTACTCATCGATTCAATACTTCCAAGTCAATATACGTGCTTCATAATGTTCAAGGGAAGTTTCAATTCAAACCATCCATATGCAGTATTACTAGTTTCCATTTCCTATGTCAGCCCATACTCATTCAATTCACCATCTTACATCACTTTCCTATGTCAATTTCGTGTCGATGATGGGGGATACATCAAGGACCTTCTTTGACGAGTCTTTCCCTATCGACTTCAGCACATTATCTGGGAATTAGACTTAGAAACTAGTTAGTACCTTGGGAATTGCATGCCTCAATGGCAGGCCTCCTCATGTCTAAAAATAGGTTTACATCATTGACCTCTGATCGGATGATTCCATGAATGTTCAACCTCATCTCATTTATTCACATTCGTTGGAATGTACTAGGGTACCTTGGGATTCATTGACATCATTGGTGATTTCCCTCATGCTTGTTAATGGTTTACATCAATTACTAGTAATCAAGTGGTTTCTACAATGTTCAACATCGAATCATCTATTCACATGGATACATTCGTGCCACATCAGGATTGGGACGAAGACCCTGGGTTGGTCATTCACTCTATTATATTATTTTCCTAGGATGCAATGGAGATCATTTGATCATGTAAAATATTTGAGTACAATCATCATGTTAGCAATCTTACTGATATATATATTGTCACATAGATCCACATTGTATTGATCTGTGTCTATGTTTTGTCATTTCGTAGCTCCATTGTGTATTTTTCTTGGTTGCGGTTAGTTCATTTCATGGACGTATGGATCCACATTGTATCTCTGGTGGCCATATCCTTATTTAGTAATCTCATCGATCCACAGTGTATTGGTCGGTGGTCATGCTTTGAGTCATCTCAAATTCTGAGCATAGGTATTCCTGCCTCGGAAATGGAACATATATTAATATTGTTTGATGATTGTTTGCAGCTTCTACTAGGTTCTCCCACTCCATTACCCTTGCATTGTAGAATTTGTAAAAAATTTCAGTGATCAGTTTCTCTTATGACCTCACACTTTAGGGGGCATATGTTACACATCACACCTAGGTATCTCACCCTAAGTGTTGTAAGTGTTGCAAAGTGACGTATTCACCTCGATAAGTGTTGCATGCATTGTCACAAGTGTTGCATGTGCCTTACCAAGTGTCACATTCACTTTGTGAGGTTTTTCCACCCCTTAACACCGTGAAAACAGTTGTTCATGACCCCTATTTCATATGGGAGGAGGAAACCCATCATTTCTAGGTCAAAACACACCTTTTCCTTGGAAAAATCAACCTTTTTTGGGGCATTTATGAAGGGTGGCACCCCCTCTCCACATGTAGGGAGCCTCGGTGCTCCCCTTCCCATGTATAGGTAGCGCCACTTTTGGTGAATGGATCCTTGTCTCTCACTGGGGTGAACACCATTCTTGTTGAGAGAAAAGGGAGATCCCCCCCACCTTATTCTATGGGCCATTTCTTCGAGATGGGGTTATTTGTATTCGACCCTCATGCTCTAGCTTCATCCTAGGATTTGATCCAAGACTCAAGGAGCCATATCCTCAACCATACCTCTCATTTTCTCATGGTTTTTGTTCCTCTCAAGCCTATATATTGAGGGATTTCCAAGGTGAAGGGAGGAAGCTGTCAGAGTAACATCATTTTGATATTGTTATATTTGTGCAAGGGTTGGATGCGAAGATCTTGGAGAAGTGTTGCATCATCATCCATGGTCTGTAAGTATTATCTTTGGGTTCTCATTTGAATATACTTGGCCTATTTCCTTCAAGCTTGTGTATTCTTACATGTGCTTGTCTATTGTTCCTTCAACCTTTGTAGATGAATTTGTTTCATCTAATCAACTAGAATAGGAGATAGTGGTTTCTATTTGCTTCCTATTGTAGGTATCAAGTTGCAACAGGGAGTTTGGAGATCAAGCTCATATTGGAAGAAGCGAGGACAAACTTAGAAACAAGATGCATCACACCCTTTCTCCCTCTCTCTTTCTGATTGGTTAAACTGAATTCAAAGGGATGTTAATGTCCACTTGTAGTTTTTCTCTCTTGGTATAGGAGTCTGTAATCCAAGGGATATTTCACCTGCCCACAGGGGAAATATTCCATGACACTTGGCCTATGGTTGGGGATGTCAATGCCAATAGGTGGTTTTGAGAAGAAAGTATGTGTTCAAGGGCCTTGGAAACAATCTATCAAAGAAGGCCATGCCTTAGGTCCTAAAGAAATATTTGAGACATCCAAATCCATAAATAATGCCTTGAAGCACCACACCTGACCTCTAGAGGGTATATTTCACCTCTAAGAAATGATGTTATTTCCCTCACAAGGTTTTGAGCATTATTTATGGGTCTCAAGGCCTTTATACAATCGAGGGTGGGAACCCAAGCCTTGGTTGAAGTAAAAATATTATAGGCATCCATGGCCAAACACAATGCCTCAAACCACCACACTCAACCTCTCAATATTTTCTTCATCTTCTAGGGCTCAAGGGTCATGAATGACACCTCAAACTACCATAGATGATCTCTCAAGGGGATCTTTGTTATAGAATATTTCCCCTATGGATAGGTGAAATCTCCCTTGGATATCTACACCCCTATTGTCCAAGACAAAAAAACAAACAAATGGACACTAACATTCCTTTAGATCTATCTTTATGTCTATAGGAAAAGAAGAAAGAAGTGTGTCTTACTCATTTTCGATGGTTTTCCTCGTTGATCTTCAATCTGTGGTCTTGTTGTCCAAGATTTTATCATGATGAAGAAAGTTTGCAAGGAACGGAACAACACCTTCTACTCCTACAATATATAATTAGACAAAAGCAGATATATCTATATAGACATACATGTATAAACAACAGTATGAAGGAAATAGGCCCAGTTATATTAATGGATAAATATGGTGAAGTAATTACAAACCAATTGTTGACGTTGCAGCAACTCCTCCAAGATCTCGAGTCCAACCCTTGCCTGAATGTCTCAACATCATAATGATGATGCTTTGATGTATTCCTTCCTCCAAGATCAAAGGTTTGACACTCTGAAATCCTTTCTCCCCCCCTTTTCACCTTGTAATGCAATCATTATATAGTTGTTATAGGCTTAAACACCATAAAGTAAGGAAATGGTTGAGGATTTATCTCCTTAGATTAGGATTTAGTTACCCAAAATGGAGGGAATATGGGTGAATCAACTCATGACTCAACCCATCGACCAACACCACTTAAGAGAATCTTGAAGCTAACCCTTAGAAAAAGGATGGCTATTTTTAACTTCCCTAACAACTTCAACGCTCCCCCAGTATTGATCACAGAGCATTATCAACACTCCTTATACATGGGTAGGGGAGCTTTGACCTTCAAAAATGGTCAAAATCGCAAGGTAAAAATCATTTTTTCGACCTTCTCATTGTTGTTCCTGAGTCTGTACTAAGGCTTAAAGTACAGTGTCAAGGCATCCGAGAAGAGGTAAAAGATATATACAATAATAAAGTCTCATTCGGTATGGGAAACTAAGGGAGATTTCTACGTTCTCTACGTCTAGCCTCCAACTGTTCCTGGGTTGCGATATCTCGTTCAATGGTCGCCCATGAACGTTCTAATTCTTCCCGAGTATTAGCAGTTCTAAGGGTCATGCTAAAAAGACTTAATGCGATATTAGTTTGATCTGATATCCCGAGTTGAATATTAGGTTGAATTACCGTGGGTACAGTCATTGAAGAATAGTAAGGGTATGGAAATGATTTAACAAGAGATTTTAATGGCTGATTCGATTCGGTCGAAAATAAGAGAAATCTTCGTATGAAGAACGAAATGGGACTACAAACGAAAGGCCCTTTCCCGTAACTATATGATTTTTCGTAAAAGATGTGAAATGAGAGAAGAACGTCTAATGCTAGTAACGTAAAATCCTTATCGATAAAAACTCACGTATATATGGAAAAAGAAATTGACATGAATATATACAACATGGTGCAAATAAACACAAAATCCTGTAACTGTAGCTTGGTCTTACACCTGCTGATAGCCGGTGCAAAGGAAAGACAAGGGACAATTACTGTAATATGAACTTTCTTCACTATAGTAGTGGTGGTACTAAGTTATAGTGATACCTCTCAGTTTTGTAGAGAAAAATGAAAAGAAACGAAGAACATAACAAAACAAACTAATTGTGTAGAGAAAAATGAAAAGAAACAAATAACATGACAAAACAAACTTGAGATACAGTCAGGACAGAATCGGGAATCTTGAATTTGCTTCGTATTAACTTCCTTCATAGGAGAATTCTGTTACAATGGGTACCAAAAAGTCCAACCTTTGGTTCTTCTTTCTCTGTTCTATTTATACAAAAGAGTGTCAGGTGC
>ML801123.1:202233-255376 GCA_009831015.1 Picea engelmannii | reverse complement strand
CTTTATGAGGTTCAGAAAGAGAAGAAAAACATCTTCAGATTTCAAGTATCAGACTTTGAAAATTCGTGCAGGGTGAAAGAACAGTGCGGCTCCAACACTCATGATGATAGTTTCTCCTCCAAATTGATTAGGGGTCGTGACAAATGTTCTTCCATGGTGTAAAAGTTGTGACACTTGATAAAGTGCATGGGACACTTAGTAAGGTGCATACAACACTTGATAAAGTGCATGCGACACTTCGTAAGGTGAATACGACACTTGCGACACTATGTTTTATAATATATGTGACACTTAAGTGTGAAATTTTTGTGTGTAATAGATGCCCCCTAAAGTGTGAGGCTAGAAGAGAAATTAATGGATGAAACACTTTACAAAATATTAATGCAAGGGCCTTAGAGTAAGAGAGCCCGGTGGAAGCTGCACACAAACATCAAACAATATATATGTATCATACTCGAGGTAGGAATACCTATGCTTGGAGTATCAAATTGACTCAAAGCATGGTAATTGACCAATACACTGTGAATCCATGAAATTACTGACTAAGGATATGACCACCAAAGATACAATGTGGATCCATACCTACACGACATGATTTGATCGTAGCCACAAACAAATACACAATGGAGCTACGATATGACAAAGCATAGCCACGGGACAATAAAAAGTGGATCTATGTGACAACATATATATCAGTGAGATTTCCAATATGGTGGTTATACAGAATCTTCTACATATTCAAAGGATCTCCATCGCAACCTAGGTAAATCACATAACAGAGTGAGAACCCAACCTAGGGTATTCATATCGATCCTGAAAATAGTAAGAATCTAGCCATGTGAATAGATGTCTTGATGTTGAACATGGTAGAAACCACTTGATTACCAATCATTAATGTATATAATTAACAATTGTGAAGGAAATCTGATCCAAGTGGATATTGGTGGCCACCCACCTATTCCAACTAGCTCCTTTTGACAGTTTTAGTTCAGCACATTCTTCTGTAATTCTTTGTAATTGTGGGTTCTACACTTTCGGGGCTGAATGAAACCCTACACAGATTCTAGGTGGATATTGGTGGTCACCCACCTAATCCAACTGGCTTAGTTTGGAATTTTTCATGTCGGTACATCTTTATGTACTTCCAGGGCCATTTTGGGGCCCTAAACAATGTTTTTTTGGCTTTCCACAGTCAAAATGTAGACGAAGCTAAAGTTTGATGACATAATGTATAGTTCTCAAGAATACCTTTCCAACGGGCTATCACGTGCCTAAAATAGAGATCGTATACAAAAGTTACGACCCCAGGAATTTGACGTACCAACTTACCCATCAGAGCCCACATAACTTTTGGCATTTCATCTCCTAGGGTTAGTTTTTTGGATGTCTAGGGTTTTTGAATTCATGAGTATTGTTAAAAATACCTTTGGAGCCTCATTGTAATCATTCTGCTAATATGGATGCGTGTAGCAACCACATCTCTTCTCAGATATAGATACCACCATTCGAGGAAGTTGTTTTCAATTCTATAGTTTTACAGTTTCAGCCTATTTTATTTATTCAATAGAATTTATTATTCATTGGATATCTGTTGTTGTTCTTTGTATCTCTGTGTAATTTTATTTAGTTTGTTATTCATTTTGTTCCACTCATAAATCCAAATCAGTTATTATCAGAGCGGTTTTCTCTTCATTTATTTTTCTTTGTGCATGTCCCCAACAAGATCTGGGTACAAGAAGTTGGGACTCGAACCAGTCCAGCCTTTGCAAGATCGGTCACATCGAGCCTGACAACAACCCATGGGGGAAAAAAAAAATATGATGGAGTAGGAGATCCTTTTAAAATGTTTCTTGAGGAAGCCACTGTGTGACAAAGGAATGAAATGGTGGACAATTTTGTACAGATCCTTCGGCGGCTACCCATAGGATACGCATCTTCATCAAGTGGCCATGCAACCCCCTTCAAGGTACAAGTAAATTTTGATATTCCATTATTTGATGAACTGGTAGATTTGGATGTTGTAGATAAATGGTTGAATATGCTCGAAGGGTATTTTTTGGTTCACAATTTTTTCGATAGGGAAAAGATTACTTTTACACTCCTTAAGGTTGTCCCCCATGTTAATGATTGGTGGGATACTTAGTCTGAGAAAAGGGCCATAGAGGAATATGAAATATTTACGGTCACCCTCACATGGGATTCCTTTAGGGATTCCATTAAATAAAAGTACTACCATGTTGGAAGCTACACGGACTATTACACAAGATGGACCACCCTATGTCAAGAAAGGGACCAGACAGTACTAGATTTCAAAAATATTTTCCATACCCTATGCACCAAATTAGTTATAAAAGACTTTAAGTGACATCTGGTGCTCAAATATCACGGTTGTTTGCATAGATACATTCAAACATAAATATATATTATGAACATCGCATCATTGGGTACGGCTTATAGATATGTTGTCAATATCGAGCAAAACTTTAAGCAAAAGAGGCGATAGTTTGGATCTGCAAACTCCTCACAGCCGAAGGAGGGAAAAGGCGTACCCAACCCACAAAACAAGGGATGGAGAAAAGATGGTCACTCTTAGGAAAACCAGTCCAACCCACAACACGAGAAGGGTAATGAGAAGTTGAAGAAGGACACAGGAAAATGGTGTGAATATTATAAAATCCCTTGACACAATACTGAAGAGTGCCTCTCCAAGCAGTCACTTGATCCGGATTTATGTAGGAACACAATGAAATATAGAAATACACATAAACGCAGAGATGCAGTGGAAATAAGACTTCATTTCATTAACAACAAATGACTGAAATATGCTTACAGAAAGAATGAAAATAAACCAGCTAAGGCGTTGGTAGCTTATCTCTGAGAAGAGATGTGGCAACTACTAGCCTCTGAATTGTGTTACAATGAGGCTTGAAGGCCTATTATTATTGAGAAACAATGGAAAACCCTAAACATCCAAAGACCTAACCCTATGAGATGAAACGCCAAGACTATGGGCCCTATTTGGGTAAATTGGTACATCAACTTCCCAGGGACGTAACTTTGGCATACGATCTTCGTTTGACGTGCGCAATACCTCATTAGAAAGATCTATCCAAGGAATACAACTTTTGGGTGAGCAACATTGAACTGTGTTTCATGTTGCTCCCCATTTTCTCAAAAAATGTCGTTTATGGCCTCAAAACGGCTCCAGAAGTTCAAGACCCGAAAAACTGCTAAAAATAGTAAATTGTGCAGAAACTGAAAAATTGAAAGAAGAAATGGTGGAGGTCCAAGTGGAATAGGTGGGTGGCCACCAATATCCACCTGGATCATCACTGGTGTTCGAGTTGAAATCTTCCAAGTCAGAGGTAGATTCTGACTCCGAATCAAATCCATAAGGAGGGAAGTGGATTATCAATGTCGAATCCAGTGTCGTTATCGCTACCACCAAAGTCTAGCCAAATGAACCAGAAGAACTAGAGGAAGGGGAATTCCTCTTTCACTCACAAATGTGGGTAAAGGGAGCTCCGCTTCATTTCATTGTCGATAGCAGCAGTCAGAAGAACGTGATCTCAGTAGAGTTTGTCAAGCGGTTGGACCTGTTGACGACACCACACTTGCAGCCCTACACCATCAACTAGCTTCACCAAGGAAGAGATATTTGCATCAAATGGCTTCACCAAGGAAGAGATCTCCACATCAACCAATAGTGTCATCTTCCCTATGGCATCAATCATTTCAAATACGAGGTATTGTGTGATATTTCTCCCCTTGAAGTTTGTGATGTTCTTTTAGGACAACCATATTTGTGGAAGTGACATGTTGTGTATGAATCTAGACCCTACAGTGTTATTATTACTTTGGGTAGACAATTGTACAGGATATCAGAGATAGCGTCGCCTACCACTATTTATTTAATCTATGCTAAGCAATGTAGTAAGTTCATTTCACAAAACGAGAATTTTGTCTTCTTTATGAACTGTGCTCATAGTAAGAAGAAGGTCTCCACCACATCCATGGACTCTACACATAGCCTCTCTTTGCAGCAGAATCATGTGGACGGGATCATGGAAGAGTACAGAGACATCTTCTCCTCACCCACCATGGTACCGACGCACTGCTAAGTCAAGCATCCAATTGATCTAACCCTTGGTGCACCTCTGCCTAATGGACCAGTCTAGCGTCGCTCACTGATGGAAAATGATGAAATCAAGCATTAGATCCAAGAGCTTCTTCAAAAGGGGCACATCAGACCCAGCTCCTCCCCTTGTGGAATCCTGATTGTACTAGTGCAAAATAAAGATAGGACCTAGAGAATCTTCATTGATTACAGAGCATTAAACAAAATCACAGTCAAGAATTGGTACCCAATTCCCATAACTGATGACCTTCTTGACCAACTTAAGGGGGGAAATTTCTTCAACAATATTGACTTAAAGTTTGGCTACCACCAGGTTCTCATCGAACCAACCGATGTGTGGAAGACATCTTTCAAATCTAAATAAGGTCTCTTCGAATGGATGGTCATGCCCTTTGGATTAACAAATGCACCATCCACTTTCATGAGGTTGATGGATGATGTATTGAGACCCTTCACCAAATATTTTGTGGTGGTATATTTGGATGACATCCTCATCTTCAATAGAACTTGGGAGGAGCACATGCAACATATTCAATAGTTTTTTAGCACTCTGCGGCAGCACAAGCTATATGCCAACCTGGAAAAATGCTCCTTTGGCATGAACAGGGTCCAATACTTGGACTACATTGTTGATGAGCATGGGGTACATGTTGATCCAGATAAGATCTAAGTCATTCGTGATTGGCCATCGCTAACCACACTAACCGAGCTTCGGAGCTTCTTGGGACTTGTCACCTTCTATTGACAGTTCATGTTTGGATTCTCCCTTATTTCATGGGCTCTAATCCAAGTGACCAAGGGCAGTGGCAGGGAAAAGTTTTCATGGGGGAAGGAACAAAAAAGAGCATTTGATGATCTGAAGCATCGTTTGTGCTCAACTCCAATACTCTCCTTACCCAATCTGCAACAATCGTTTGATATTGAGACTGATGCATCCAGATATGTTGTAGGGATATTTCTCACTCAACATGGTCATCTGGTAGCATACCTTAGTGAGACACTCTCATATACTATCTGAAAATACCCCACCTATGACAAGGAAACGTATTCCATTGTACAATTATGTCGTTGATGGAAACATTACATTCTGGAAAAGGAGACAATCATCCACACTGATCACAAGCCTCTGTAGTTCATATAGACACAGGGGAAGTTGCAAAACGACCACCATCAGAAGTGGTCCACCTACCTGCAACAGTTCAATCTCAACATCAAGTATAAGTTAGGGAGCACAAATCATGTCATTGACTACCTCAGTCGACCTCCCATGGCTTCACTCACCATCGTGCTCCATTACTTTGGGCATGAGGCATCTGAGTGGCCCCAAATTTATCAGCAATATCCAGACTTGACCACCACCTATCATCTCTTGGGTACAGGCATGAATGTCACCAATTTTCACATTCAAGACGGACTGTTATGCCATATGGGCCATCTTTATTGAAATATTGTAACTGCAAAGAATATTCTACTTAGTATTGAGATATTATCTTATGGATAAATCCCCTTTTGTGGATTGATCATGTTGGGATTTGTATATGACCAAATCCCCTTTCGTGGATTGGTCAAACCCTAATTACATGATGTTAATTGAGAATTCGACCCCTAGGGGTAATTAAAGTGGTTTTAGCCACTAGTTGGAGAAGTTGGCCCTGCCTAATGAAGAGACACCACCTTAGCCTCCTCAACTAGTATAAATAACAGAGGCTAGCACCTCATTCACTCACTCACTCACTCAAGTCACTCATCTAGTGTGCAAGTTTGAAGGAAGTTGCAGTTAGAAGAAGGAGAAGGGAGAGGTGCATTACTTAGTCTTGGATATTCTCTAGTGTTTGGTATTTTAACTTGGCATTGTATTGGCAATCTATATTAAGGAATTTTTTGTTGGGTTTTCTCCCCTGTGAGGGTTTCCTAGGATAAAATGTTGTGTACCTTGTGATTTTGTTTCTTTGAGTGATGATTCTTATGCTATTATTGTCTAGTAAATTGAAAATAACTTAATAGCATCTCTAAATTTAACATGGAATCAGAGCTTGATTGAATAGAGGACCTTTCACTATGTAACCAAAAATGCCATTGTTTCCATACAAGAAAATTAGGACTTTCTTTTGGAAGGTAATTTCAGCCTAAAATCCATCCATGGAAGTGTTCCCTAGCCTAGCGAACTCATTGGTAGCTTGAGTGCATATTTTCAGTGGATAGAACTTTTGGAAAGTGAAACCCTAGTATTTACTGGTACCAGAAAACCAGGATACCATAACCAGTACCAAAACTACCAGTCTTGATTTGCGTAGGTCCAATTTCAAGGAGTAAAAATTGGATTTTCTGAAAAAAGACTGCACCATCCTTCTTGCCTCAGCGAAGCGCACCTCCTGGTAAGTCTAGATTTAATTTCTGAGCACTTTCAATTTTTGGTCATTTTCCCAGCTCTAGGAAAAGATGTCTACAAGCACCAAGCTTGTTGACAAGTTAGAAGCTGTGGAAAAATTTTGTGCCTGGAATTATAGGATTGCACTCATTCTTGAAAAGAATGACCTTAAAAAATTCATAAAGGAAAATGTACCAGAGCCTGAAGAAGCTACAACTAAAGTAACGTACAAGAAGGATATGGTTAGGGCCAAAAGAATAATTGCAAACTCTATTAAAGATCACTTGATCCCTCAAGTGGCTTCTAAGAATACTCCAAACGATATGTTTGATACCCTAACTAGAATGTATGAAGGAAATAACATTAACCAGAATATGAACTTGAGAACCCAACTCAAGAATACAAAGATGCAGAAAGGAGAAATAGTTCATGACTATTTCTCTAGGATTTCTCAATTCAAGGAACAAATAGAATAAATTGGAGACAACTTGAATGAAGATGAACTCATAATTATAGCCCTTAATGGTCTTACAAAACCTTGGGAATCCTTCATTCAAACTATTTTTTCCATAAAGGAAAAAATACAATTTGACAGTCTGTGGGAAGAATGTGTTCAAGAAGAAGCAAGAGTAGCTAACCGAGAAGCAATATTATTAAGGGATGAATACCAAGCCCTATATTCTCATGCTAAGGAGGAAGGAAAAGGTTTCATTTCCAAAAGGATACCCACCACCATAAGGAATCTCACTCCCCAAAGAGATTCACCCATTTCCATAAAGAATCTCACCCTCCAAGGAGATTCCATAAGTTTCAGAGAGGTCAAAGAAGAGAAAAAGATTTATCCTCTTATCAATGCTATCATTGTGACAATATGGTACATATTTATAAGAATTTTCCAGCCAGAAGAGAAGAATACAAAAAGAGAAATAATAAGAGAAACCATTCCCATGCAGTGAAGATGATGAGTCACCCACGAAGATGACTAAAGAAAAGATTGAAAACTATGTTTTATTTTCTTCCCTCTCGGGATCTATGTCACCTGGAGAGGATACTTGGCTCATAGGTAGTGGTGTTTCTAAGCACATGATAGGTCAAAGAGACGTTCTCTCTAGCCTTACAGAAAATAACTTTCCCCAGAAAGTTACACTCGAAGATGATTACGAGTGCCCTATCAAAGGAGTGGGAGAATCCACCTACAAACTGGATTCAAGGACCCCGATGAAGATGAAGCATGTACTATATGTACTAGGTTTGACAAAGAACTTACTTTCTATCTCAGATTTACATAAGAAAGGTTTCATAGTTGCATTCATATATGGTGAAGTTCTTATGTGTCCTAAAGGAAAAACCATACAAGATGCAATTGTCATTGGAACAGAAGAAGGTGGCATGTATAAGTTAAAAGGTCACTTAGATGCAGCGTTGACTTACTCCACTGAGAGTCCATGTGAACTTTGGAATAGAATACTAGCTCACATCAACTACAAATCCTTACCATATGTGAGCAAGGTAGTTACAGGTCTACCAGAATTCAAAGTTGATCATTAAGGTGTGTGCAAGGGATGTGCACAAGGAAAGAACATAAAGAATCCTTTCCCAAAGAGTGACAGTAAAATAGAAGGAATCTTGGAGATAATCCACTCAGATGTATGTGGTCCAATTCCATCAACCTCTATTAGTGGGTATGTATACTATGTGTCATTTATTGATGATTATTCTCACAAGACTTGGGTTTATTTCTTGAAATCAAAATATGAAGTATTTTGGAAGTTCATGGAATTCAAAGCCTTGATAGAGAATCTCTCTAAAAGAAAAATCAAGATACTTAGGTCATATAATGGAGGAGAATACACCTCAAAAGAATTTGTAATATTTTTTAGAGATGTCGAGATTAAGAGGGATCTCACCACTCCCTATAATCCTCAACAAAATGGTGTAGCAGAAAGAAAGAATAGACCAATAATGGAATTTGTGAAGACTATGATCCACGGTCAAGATCTTCCAATGCACTTATGGGTTGAAGCAGCAAGAAAAACATTTTATGTCTAGAAAAAATTATCCCATAGTGCACTTGGATTCCAAACCCCCAAAGAAATTTTCTTCAGAAAGAAGACAGAAGTAAGCCATCTCAAGATATTTGGTTGTCCAATGTGTGTACACATTCAGAAGGAAAAGGAGAACTAAGATGTGTTGGGTATGTGTTATATTCTTTGCACGTGTGTGTGGGCGTGTCAGATTCGACAACTGCATCTGACGATCCCTCTAGTATTGATATGTGTGTCATGTGCACCAGGTGCTTTCCTAGGGGGGGGGGGGGAATATGCCCCCACTGGTTACGTGCAGCATTTGGGGCAACGCCCTGAAATTTTTCTTTTTGGGCGGTTTTTGTTATTTCTAGCGGTTTACTAAATTAATTTTGGATTAATGGATTAGGGTTTTGGTATCTACAGAATACCTAAAAAAATTGTATATATTGTATGGTGAATTGTGAAAATTTAGATATATGAACATAAGAAAGGTTTTCCCGGTTGAGGGTTTCCGATATAAAATCTATGTGTACTCTATGTATGAGCCATTGATTAAATTTTGTTTTGCTTAAGAATATTTATGCATTGCTTTACTTCACGGGTTTAAAACTTACAAGATGGACACTTCAGGAAATAAGGGAATATTTGTTGGATACTGTGAGGTCTCTAAGGCCTTTAGAATTTATATACCAGGTTAGCATCATATTGAGATCAGTAGAGATGTAACATTTGATGAAGATGTAGCAATTAAGAAATAAACAATATGTCATATTGAAAAGTATATGAAAAAGAACCTGTAGCTCCCAGAGTTGCAGAACCAGTGAGAGAAGTTACAAATACCCCTGATGAAGAGATTCCAAAAGATCATGATATGATAGAATCTCAAGAACCTCCCCAGATGATGATCTCTCACAAGAGAAAACCATCTTGGGCAAGGGAACGTATTCAAGATGGAGAGAAGTATGGTGCCCCGGAAGGAACCACGAGACAAATCGAGAAACCTAAGCCATTCTCTAGTTATATGGATTTGATGTGCAATCTCATATAAAAGGAACCTACTTGATTTGAAGATGCCATTCAGAAAAAAGAATGGGCGGATGACATGACAGAATAATACCAATCCATTATAAATAATGATGTATGGGAAATAATTCTCAGACCGAAGGACAAATATGTGGTATCTTCCAAATGGTTATACAAGATAAAACATGTTGCAGATGGAAGTATTTAAAAACATAAAGCAAGGTTTGTAGCTTGTGGATTTTCTCAAAATGAAGGCATTAATTATGAAGAGACGTTTGCTCTTGTATCCAGATACACTTCTATCAAAACCATCATAGCTCTTGCAGCCAAGATGAAGTGGAAGTTACACCAGATGGATGTGAAAACAGCCTTCTTAAATGGTGTTATTGAAGAATAAGTGTATATAGAACAACCTCAAGAGTTTGAAGTTGAATATAGAAAGACTCATGTCTACAGGTTAAAGAAGGCTATGTATGGATTGAAGCAAGCTCTCGAAGGTTGGTATGGCAGAATTGATAGTTTCCTGACGAGATTGGGCTTTACCAAGAGTAAATTTGATTCTAACCTTTACTTCAAGGTTATGAATGATGAACCAGTTATATTATTGTTGTATGTGGATGACTTATTCTTAACTGGAGAATAAAATCTCATCACAGATTGTAAGAAGAAGCTCGCTTCATAATTTGAGATGAAAGACCTAGGCCTAATGCACTATTTCTTAGGTCTTGACATTTGGCATAGCTAAGAGAATATATTCCTTAACCAATGGAAGTATGCAATTGAAATACTGAAGAGGTTTGATATGTTGGAGTATAAATCCATGAACATTGTTGGCACAGGGGCAGACCCAGGGTTCAAACCTACAACAACGCACCAACAAAATCCTAACTATCGGCCCTTTCGGAAACACCTGCGAAGAAAATGAAGTCTCACTCGAGGTAGAGGTAGGGGTGGTTGCAGGACTCCAGTGTCTGCAACCTTAGCTGGGACACAGATATGTGATTCTAATCAAGGAACTTAGCAGTTAATATTCATCAATATTCAGTTCTTAGTTATAGCGCAGTTAAACCCTAATTACAGCACAACGTAGTATTCAACCAGATCTATCATCTAACAACACTTAGTACGACAGAACAGATCATATCTAGCAGATTCAATCACTAAGCACATGTCTATAAGTCAGATCTAACATCCATCCATATTATTAAGCACATAGCATTAACATATCTATCTATCATTCATCTAGGTTAAAGCACTAAGCAATAAACACTTAAACACATCAATACATCTCACAAAGCAGAGAAACACAACATGTACATGGTTCACCCCCACCCCGGGGCTACCTTCACCAAATATTTGTCTTCTTTATTAGCTTATTCAATCAGTTACATGCACAAAGCCTCAAAAACCCTACTCTGCAGAGGACAGGAGATCTGTGTAGCTTGCTAGATCCTCCTTCTCCAAGTAGATCTAAGCACGCGACCTTCCACAGTCTCTTACAATGACTTGCAATTAGCCCTGCAAGTCTCACATAGTATGCACCAAAGCACTTACAACTCTTGATCACATAGATCCAACTCTAGTATTTAGCCAACTTGAAACTACTAACCTCCCCCCTTATTACATTTCCTAGCCTTCTATTTATACATTACAAAATAGGCCTAAGCATGGGTAAACCCATGGGCTGACATCCCATACCCATTACATAATCCCAATCCCAAAAAGGGCCCTAAAAGGAGCCGAGATCCTAGGATCTCCGCTTCTTCTTGCACTCCACCTTTGACAACCTATCAAAGTCCCAAAATGAAGTCCAACATGACCAAGAATCATCAAAACTTGGTCAAGGGCCAATAGGCCCCCAACACTCACCTGTGACTCGTCCCGGGTCACTCTGATCAAACTAGTTCTACTTTGAAAGCCTCAAGCTTGTCTCAAGCTACTTCGACTTGTTGTTGTGCCATGGCCTCTTGTTCAGTGAACTCTTGTATGACCGCTTCATTGATAGGTCCCTCTAGGAATTGTTCTGTTGCAGTGATGACTTGCTCCAGTTCTGTTCCTCGGCCTTCGATCTTTGTCAACAATTGGTAAGCTTTATCCTATACAGGTTGGAGTCTTTGATTCACTTCCATAACTCTTCTCTGAATAGTGTGGACCTGTTGTTGGACAGTGTGTTTCTCCTGGGATCACTTCATTCTTTCCATAGCTGATAGGGGCTTCAATTGCGCCTATATCATTTTGGCTTGATACTTCGCCTCTTGGAGCTGCGACTCCAGTGCCTTTAGTTCTGGATTCTCAGTGACTTTCTTGTAGGTCTGGGCACTATGATCAGTGGGTTTCTTACATTACATGGCAAGGGCCTTTATTCTCTCAGCTGCGCTTTGAGCGGTTGCTTCTCTTTGGTCCCTCACTTCCTACGGGGTGTTGGGCACTATGCGGAGCTCTAAGTCTGTGATTCGCTGATGTAGTTGTTGGATAGCTTCTGCAAGCTGCTCTACTTGATGTGTGACTCAGTCTTCTGCTTGGAGCTCTAAGAACGGAGCGAAGTGCTCGGTTGACTACTTCCTTCACTTCGAGTTTCTCTACGAGAAATTGTTCTTTTTCTTGTTGCATCTATACTTTCTCTTCTTCAAACTTTGCCTAGAGAGAAAACTTCTCCTTCTCTGCAACTCTGCGTTGTTCTACAAGTACACCTTGCACTTTATTCAAGACCTGGGTGGCTTGGTATGTTTCTTCTTGAGCACGATGAAGGTGAGATTCAACCGCATCAGCTATTTAGTGGAGTTGGGTTGGCTCATCTCCCAACTCTAGTTCTCCTGATGGAAGGGGCAAAGTGGAGACTACGCGGCTAGACTAAAGGGCCTACTGTACCCCTCGGATTTGACCTCAATTCTATTATACATTTCCTCCTACTTGGCTTCCTGTTTCTCCACGATTTCTAGCGAAGCTTCATTGAGAGTTGCGATGATGAAGTAAAAATCATCGACAGTAAGCACAGTCTTCATCTTGGTCACGGTGGCTTTCGATTTCTTCTGGGAAGAGGGTTTTGGGGGAGAAACCTTCCTCTTCTTCAGGGGATAAACCTTGTCTCTGGGTGGTGTTACTTCGCCTGGATTTTTTTTAGCTCCTTTATCATTTAGTTCTTCTACTTCTTCATCACCCCCTCCATCAGGTGATACTGAAGCAGTCTTTCATGAGGCACTGCTTAATTCTTGGACCTCTTCGGTCTTCTTCGTTCTACTGGGCCCAGGTGTATCTTGTTCTTTATGCATGGTCTCTGGGCTGTCAGGGTCAGACATCTCTACAGGGTATGTGGGAATAAGGAGGTATGCAGACCAGTCCTTAGTGATCTCCTCCAGGTCTTCTTCCATGAGCTTGTAGTACGATTGAAGTT
Organism: Picea engelmannii; assembly: GCA_009831015.1. Classification (NCBI taxonomy): domain Eukaryota; kingdom Viridiplantae; phylum Streptophyta; class Pinopsida; order Pinales; family Pinaceae; genus Picea; species Picea engelmannii. The sequence continues at coordinate 242,429 of ML801123.1, read as the reverse complement.
GCTACTTATGTTCATCAGCTCGCGTTGTTATGTAGATGAAGTGACGATATGCGCAGAACTTCATCAGGGGTTGGAACCTATGTAGGGTGTTCGGATTCATGTGAGGTTCAGCTTCAATGGCCCTCTTCAGTTAAAGGTAATATGTATGGAAAATAGTGTTCGACTGCCATTGTTTGTTCATATCACTCGAGTACCAAAGGGTAGTGAACTTCGCAGCAAGTGGTTCGAATGGTTCAATATATGGGAAGGTTGCACCTTCCGGCATCTCCCAGACAACAAAGGCGATGAGGATTAGGATCCAGCTAAAGTGAAACTCGTAGCCCTGATCTTGTGCTTCGCAACATTCTAGTTCCAGTTGATTAACTAGGTACTTCGCCCAGTTCATCTACAAGCCTTCCACGCACTTCCCTGTGAGGTCAACAACAAAGCATGTGACCTGCGTAGGTCTGTTCTTCCTTACTAACTTTCTGGCTATTAGTTGGCAGGCTAGGTGCACTGCGCCATTATGGATGGAGGCTACCTTGTAGCCTCGTGTTCCATTTTCAGCATCATCATATGTATCCTTGATCTTATGTGCTAGCGCGCGATCTATGGATTTTCCTGGATAGAACTCTTGTGGATTGGGTCCTTACATACTTAATCCCGTGATCCTATGGTTCAATGTCGGATTGACTGTAATCCAACAGTCTAGCCATAAGTAATTACCATAGTAACATGAAAGTAATATCTTGACACATGCGTTCACTTCCTGGTGCCTTCCGAAGTGTGGGATCTCCATGACATTTAACAGAGTGGACTGCGCGAGATTCATCGTCCATGGTTGGGGGATTATCTTTGAGTTCTTCCCCTTCATCTTGGTCAGGTATTTATATGGGGCGAGCATATTGTAGTTCTTGCGATATCTGAGGTTGAAGTCATTGAACTTCAATGTTGTGATCTTGTCCTGTTGCGCTCGAACTACGTGTATCCCCTTCGGGAGGTACGCAGTAATCATGGAGTACTCAAAATATCTTGGCACACTATCTTGACTCACCAAGCCTACCAGAGGCGGGATGTAATTGGGAAATATGGACAGGATCAGCTTCACATTTTCTAGATCATCTTTGTGTTTGGTTCTCTTTTATGCTGATGGTCGGGATGATCCGGCTCCGTGAGCAGTCGACGAAGAGGCTTGCAGTCCTCTCGTCGATGATGCTTGAATACTTGCAGGCATCACTATTTCAGATATTAGGTCAATAAGAACTTCTTCGACAATTTTATCTACAGTGATAAGCTCATCCAACATCCACGCTCATGGTTGAATATCTCAGGTTCGAAGAGTAACTTCTTAATGCAACGGAGTTGATGGAAATAGCGCGATGATCACTATGCGAACTCAACGATTCTGCGGACTCAGATCCATGGTTAGAAAAAGTGTTCTCATTGCATGGTGTGATAGGATAAATAGATAACTTGACAATAGATCTCTTACAATGGGTGAGAAGCCTTCATTAACTCAGTTTTGTCTGTTATGGCGCAGTCCCAACGGTCTAGTGGTGAACTTTATGATCATAAATTCCTTTATGCCCATTCGAGTCGTCGGTCTAACAGTTATACTGTCTCTAATGGCTATATTTCTTTGTCATGGCGAAGTGCCATGTGATGCAGTTCTGATATCCCAGTGAAGTTCCGATTTTGCAAATTTTCCTTATGCGAAGTTCCCTCAGGAACCTTCTGTAACTTTTTTATTTTAGCTCTCTTGTTACTTAGTTTTATAGCCTTCTTTTTGGTGAGCTTCGTCTCGGAATTCCTTTTTCCACTCTGATTCTTGTCTTCTTTTGGCAAAGTAACTTCGTGCTGGTGAGATTCTTTCCTAGAAATCAGGGGTAATACTTCATTTGTATCTGGAATAGGTACTTCAATATTCTAGTGTTCTTCCTAGTTCGATATCCAAGTCTTGGTTTTAAATAGCTTTGCTCAGTTCTCATGTTCTTCAATCAAGTGTGTGATCCTCCTAGTCATGAAATCTTTTAACTCTTGCTTCTTCTGCTCTAGGATTTCTTCTTTTCTTCTAGCCTAATCTCCTTCAATCCAAGGTTTTCCTAGTAACATATCAAATGGAGTGTTGTTCTCAATAAATTTAACAAATTCAATTTCTTCCTCTGTCATAGTTCCATTGGCACATACAGATATTTGGGTAAGTCTTTCACATAGGGTTATCATCTTTCCTCTAAATAATCCTATTCCTCCTAATGAAAGAATCATAGCAGGATTTCCTAGAAATTCCCAAGTTCTTTCGGTCATGATATTCACATGTGTTTCCTCATCCAGAACACATTCAACGTCGAAGTCTCCTATTCTTACTTCAATTCATTATTTTTCTTTGAATATCTCTGATAACATGATATGTCAGTGGTCATTCAGGGTTTCTTTCATCTGTAGAAATACTTTTTCTAATTCTTTCTGGAGTTCTGTCATAATACTAGTTGCTAGATCTTTCTCGTGGTCTTCTTGTCTCATATTCATCCTTTCAACCTTAGAAATCATTCTAGGGCAATCCAAAACTTCATATTCCATAGCTTTTCAACAGAGGCAACTAGGTCTCTTTCCAGGGCATTCCTTAGCCAAATGTCTCGGTCTTCTGCAACTGTAACAAAGGGTTAATCCTCTCTTTCTTTTAAATGATCCCCAGCCTTTCCTGTACTACGCACTAGGATCATGGTAGCTAACCTGCAAAAAATTCTTTCTAGGATCTTGCATCCATTTGTTAGTCCAAACATTCTCTCTATGCATAGGTATAACATATCTTTCACTATTCTTATTAGATCTACTCATATCAATTCTTCTTTCATCTATCAGTGCCCTAGTTTTCAAGATAGGACAAATCTTATCAAACATACGTAGATCCATACTTTAGAAACAAAATTTTCCACTAATCTTATCTTCAGCAGAGCACAAAGCTTTCAGATCTAAAACTTTTCACTATTCTTACCTTTATCAGAGCACAGAGCTTGCATATCTTACCTCTTTTCTTCAGATCTGGCCCTTGTTGGCACAGAGCTTCACAGATCAAGTAGAATACTACGCACTAGAGCGACAGATCTATGCACATAGATTTCATAATTTCAGGTTGGATCTTCGCACAAAGATTGTTTTTCCTTAGTTCCCAGCAATCACAGTTTCAGGTCCCGGCAACATAACCATTTGTTGGCACAGGAGCAGACCCAGGGTTCAACGCTACAATAATGCACCAACAAAATCCCAACTACCGACCCTTTCGGAAACACTTGCGAAGAAGATGAAGTCTCACCCAAGGTAGAGGAAGGGGTGGTTGCAGGAATCCAGTGTCTGCAACCTTAGCTGGAACACAGATCTGTGATTCTAATCAAGGCACTCAACAGTTAATATTCATCAATATTTAGTTCTTATTTATAGCGTAGTTAAACCCTAATTAAAGCACAGTGCAGTATTCAACCAGATCTAGCATCTAACAACACTTAGCACGATGGAACATATCAGATCTAGCAGATTCAAGCACTAAGTACATGTATATAAGTCATATCTAACATCCCTCCATATTATTAAGCACATATCATTAACATATCTATCTATCATTCATCTAGGTTAAAGCACTAAGCAATAAACACATCAATACATCGTACAAAGTAGAGAAACACAACATGTACGTGGTTCACCCCCACCCTGGGGCTACATCCACCAACTCTTTGTCTTATTTATTAGCTTGTTCAATCGGTTACATGCACATAGCTTCAAAAACCCTACTTCGTAGAGGACGGTAGATCTGCACAGTTCGCTAGATCCTCCTTCCCCGAGTAGATCTAAGAACACAACCTTCCATAGTCTCTTACAATGACTTGCACTTAGCCCTGCAAGTCTCACATAGTATGCACCAAAGCACTTACAACTCTTTATCACACAGATCCAACTCTAGAACTTAGCCAAATTGCAACTGCTAACCCCCCCCCTTCTTACATTGCTTAGCCTTCTATTTATACATTACAAAATAGGCCTAAGCATGGGTAAACCCATGGGCCGACATCCCATACCCATTACATAATCCCAATCCCTAAAAGGGGCCGAGATTCTGCAATATTCGCTTCTCCTTGCGCTCTGCCTTCGACAGCCTATCAAAGTCCCAAAATGAGGTCCAACATGACCAAGAATCCTCAAAACTTGGTCAAGGGCCAACAAACACACCCATGGAAACAAGTTTGAATCTCTTGGTGGATACTTCGTCAAAATTGGTTGATGCTACTCTTTACAGACATATTATTGGTTCGTTGATGTATCTGACGAATACCAGGCCTGATATATTCTTTGATGTGAACACCTTGAGTCAGTATCTAGTAGAGCCCAGGTGTGTTCACCTTACAGCTGCAAAGAATGTGGTGAGATACCTTAAGGGTACGTTGGAATTTGGTCTCTGTTATAATGGAGATCATGACTTCAGACTCATTGGTTATACTGATTTAGATTATGCTGGAAGTGTTACTGATAGAAAGATCACTTCAAGATGTTTTTTCATTCTGGGTTCAGCCATGACTTCATGGCAGAGCAGGAAGCAATCCATTATTTCTCTCAACATAGAATAAGCAGAATACATTGATACATGTTCCACCAGTTGTGAATCCATATAGATTTGGAAGTTGTTGATAGGTCTATTTGATCTAGAGATGGAAGAAACCGTGATTCTATGTGATAACCAGAGTTTCATAAAGATGACAGAGAACCATGTGTTCCATGATAAGTCGAAGCACATAGAAATCGGGTATCACTACATGTGTGATATGGTGTAGAGGGGAGTTTTTAAGCTTCAACATGTTGGCACAGATTAGCAGGTTGCAGATGTGTTGACCAAGCCTCTAGCTTGTGTAAAGTTTGAATACTTTTGAGAAAAGATTGGTATATTCTGAAAGGACCTCCCTTGAAAGGGGGAGTGATGTTGATGATACTATGGTATCTTGACCAATAGAGAGTAATTCAATTAGGATTTTATAACCTAGGGGACTGATCATCCCTAGATAGATCTCGAAGGTCTGGTAAGTATGTCAGAGTACCTGTGCATGTATATGCCAATTGTGGTCAGTAGTGGTAGCTCTGTTAGGATTTTTATAATCCTAGGGAATCTTATGATTTCTGGGAAGATCCCGAAGGTCAAGTAAGGACGGTATGTCAGAGTACCATGTGGTAGCTCCATTAGGATTTTATATCTTGGGGAATCTTATGATTCCTAGGCAGATCCCTGGGGACTGTCATAGTACCACAAATTGTTGTTACACCTACCTCATTATGTTGCTCTATGATGATGATGGTGTTATCTCAGCCTCATGTTGATGATGTTTCTCCAGCCTCGTGTTGTTGATGATGTTGTTTCTCCAGCCTTGCGTTGTTGATGATGTCGTTACTCTAGCCTTGTGTTGTTGATGATGTTGTATCAGCCTCGTGATGTTGATGATGTTGTATCAGCCTAGTGTTGTTGATGTTGATGTTGTTATTATACTAACTAACGATGATGCTATTCCAACTCCATGTTGTGAATGATGATGATATTGATGATGAGAAAAAGTTTCGATGATTTATAGATATGCCAGTCAATGTTCCAGATGTTGATGATGTTGTTTCCCTCTCTCTCTCTCTCCTCATGATGTTGTAGAATACCCTTCTTGTTAAGGGGGAGTGTTTAAATATTGTAACTGCGAAGAATATTCTACTTATTATTGAGTTATTCTCTTATGGATCAATCCCCTTTTGTGGATTGATCATGTTGAGCTTTGTATATGACCAAATCCCCTTTTTTGGATTGGTCAAACCCTAATTAAATGATATTAATTGAGAAGTCGACCCCTAGGGATAATTAAAGTGGTTTTAGCCACTAGTTGGACAAGTCATCACTGCCTAATGAAGAGACACCACCCTAGCACTCCTCAGCTAGTATAAATAAGAGAGGCTAGCACCTCATTCACTCACTCACTCAAGTCATTCATCTAGTGTGCAAGTTTGAAGGAAGTTGTAGTTAGAAGAAGGAGAAGAGAGAGGTTCATTGCTTAGTATTGGATATTCTCTAGTGTTTGGTATTTTATCTTAGCATTGTATTGGAAATCTATATTAAGGAAGTGTTTTGGGGGTTTTCTCCCCCATGAGGGTTTCCCGAGATAAAATGTTGTGTATCTTGTGATTGTGTTTCTTTCATTGACCCTTCTTATGCTATTATTTTCTAGTAAATTGAAAAGAACTTACTACCGTATCTAAATCTAACAATCTATGTGTTCCTGCAAGCGAGCGTGCAAAGCTTATTTGGGAGGCTCACTGAATTCGGATAACAGGACATTTTTGCATGGAAACAACTGTGGTCGTTCTACAGAAACATTTTTATTGTCCAAAACTTCGACAGGATGTCAGCAATTATATCATATATTGCATTGCCTATGCCATTGCCAAGCCAGGCAGCAAGAAGAAAGACTTATACATCCCTCTTCCTATTCCCGAGAGGCCCTGGGAATCCTTATCAATGGATTACATGTTCAGACTTCCATCCACCAAGCAAGGAAATGATTGTGTATTTGTGGTAATTGATCGGTTTTCGAGGATGGCCATTCTCACGGCCTGCAAGAAGATCATCACAATGAATGATAATGCCAATATCTTCTTCGAACGAGTGTGGGTCCATTTTGGGATACCACATACCATCATATTCAATCGATGCAACAAGTTCCTTAGCACATTTTGGTCAATTCTCTGGTCATTGTTGGACACCAAGCTCACTAAATCCATTGCCTTCCACCCTCAAACCAATGAACAAACAGAGGTCGTCAATCGAATGATTGTGCACATCCTGTGCATGTATAACTATAAGCTTCCACTTACATGGGATGAGAGTCTTCCCCATGTTCATCACAACTACAACAAAGCTCTCCATAGCTCCACCATCCATAGCCCATTTCAGGTGGGGCTAGGATTCCAACCCTTGGGTCCCATTGATGTTGCACTACCTCTTGCAACAACCAGGAAAGATTCTTCCCATGTTCAATCTGAGACCAACATAGCCACTAGATTCATTGAGAGGATTCATCACATCTTCCAATAGGTCCATGGGATTTTGCAGAAATTCAATCCCAAGTACAAGAAGCTCCATGATCAACATCGAGTACCGAACAAATTTCAGGTGGGAGACAAGGTCTGGTTACATTTTCAAAAATTATTCCTTACAGGGCCCCATCGGAAGCTTCATCCACTTCACTATGGGCCTTACACTATCACCAAGGTTGTGGGTGACAATGATTTTGAGCTCAACACTCCCCCCTTCCTTGGCTTGCACCCAGTGTTCAATGTGGACCTCCTCCGGCCATATTTTCCACCATTATTGGACACCTCGGAGATTGCAGAACAATTGACACCAACATAGCTCAACCCTGAATACATGGAACAGGAATCCACTAATCAGATAGTGGACACATAGGTCAAGGGAACTCTCCAGCAGAGGATCCAGCTTTATTGGGTTGTCAAGGTAGGGCAGCTCTTGCACCAAGGCAAGTGGCTCACCTAGAGCCAAATTAAACAGAAATTTCTTCACCTGATGGGAGAAATAAATGCAATCGATACCATTGCATCCTAAGGGGGAAGGATTGATCCAGGTGGATATTGGTTTCCACCCACCTATTCCAACTAGCTCCTTTTGACAGTTTTAGTTCAACACGTTCTTCTGTGATTCTTTGTAATTGTGGGTTCTACACTCTCGGGACTGTATGAATCCCTACACAGATTCCAAGTGGATATTGGTGTCCTCCCACCTAATCCAACTGGCTTAGTTTGGAATTTTTCATGTTAGTAAATCATTTTGTACTTCCAAGGCCATTTTCGGGCCCTAAACAGTGTTTTTTTGGCTTGCCATAGTCAAAATGTAGATGGAATCAGAGTTTGATGACATAATGTGTAGTTAATACCTTTCCAACGGGCATCATGTGCCTAAAACGAAGGTCGTATGCAAACGTTATGACCCTGGGAAGTTGATGTACCAACTTACCCATAGGGGCCGACATAACTTTTGGTGTTTCATCTCCTAGGGTTAGGTTTTTGGATGTCTAGCATTTTGGAATTCATAAGTACTGTTTAAAAGGCCTTTGGAGCCTCATTGTAATCATTCTTCTCAAACAGATGCACGTAGCAGCCACATCTCTTCTCAGAGGTAGATACCACCATACGAGCAAGTTGTTTTCGGTTCTGAATTTTTACAGTTTCAGTGTATTTTATTTATTCAATAGAAGTTATTATTCACTGGATATATGTTGTCGTTCTCTGTATCTCCATGTTATTTTATTCAGTATGTTATTCATTTCATTCTGCTCATAAATTTGGATCAGTGGTATCAAATCTTTCTACTCTTCATTTATTTATTTTTGTGCATGTCCCCGACAAGATATGGATACGAGAATTTGGGACTCAAACCAGTCGAGCCTTTGTGATATCGGTCGCGTCGAGCCAGACAACAACCCATGGGGGATGAAAAGAAAGATGATGGAGCAGTAGATCATTTTAAAAAATTTCTCAAGGAATCCTTTGCACGACAAAGGAAGGAAATGATGGACAACTTTGTGCAAATCCTTCAGTGGCTACCCACAAGAGACGCATCTTCATCAAGCGACCATGCAAACCTCTTCAAGGTACAAGTAAATTTTGACATTCCATTATTTGAAGGATTGGTAGATGTAGATGTTGTAGATAAATGGTTGAATCTAATCGAACTGTATTTTTCGGTCCACAATTTTTCTGATAGGGAAAATATTACTTTTTCACTCCTCAAGGTTGCCCCCCATGTTAAGGACTGGTGGGATACTTACTCTGAGCAAAGGGAAATAGAGGAGTCTTCAATATTTGCGCTCACCCCCATGTGGGATTCCTTCAGGGATGCCATTAAAGAACAATACTACCCTATTGGAAACTATGAGGACCAATACACAAGTGATCCAAATGGATTTTGGTGGCCTCCCACCTATTCCAACTAGCTCATTTTGGCAGTTTTCCAGTTCGACAGCTTTTTCCTAGTTTTTGGATCCCTGACTTATGGGGCCGTTTTGAGGCCCTAAACAACATTTTTATGACTTTTCACAAACAATGTGTGTATTCCTCGGATAGACCTTTCCAATGGGTTATTGTGCGCCTAAAACGGAGATCGTATGCAAAATTTATGACCTCGAGAAGTTGATGTACTAACTTACCCATTCGAGGCCCACATGATTTTTGGTGCTTCATTTCCTAGGGTTAGGTTTTTGGATGTCTAGGGTTTTTGACATTCCTGTTTATCATAAATATTCCTTGAGAGCCTCATGGTAATTATCTTCTGGAGAATTAGCACAATCGTCACATTTATTCTCAGAGATAAGCCGCCACCATTCTAGCAAGCTTGTTTCCGCTGCATTTTACAGTTTCATCTTATTTCCTTATTGAATAGAAACCAGTTTTACTGTATATCTGTTATTTTGTGTTAAGCATATTTTGATAATAATCTGTATTCATTTCATTCTTATCATAAAATAAGGATTAGTGGTTTCAGAGCGGTCTTATCCTTGTCATTCTTAATGCATGTCCCCAACGAGGTCAAGGTACAAAGAATTGAGTCTCGAGCTTGTTTCTCTTGAGGACAAAAGATCTAACATGCCCAAGCGACCTCTCATGGTGGGAGAAAATAAATATGACGAGATAGGATATCCCTTCAAAAAAATTCTCGAGGAATCCCTCACGCAACAGAGGAACGATATGATGGATAGTTTTTTACAAATCCTTCGATGGATACCAACAGGTGACGCATCTTCCTCAAATGGAGGCATTGCCCCCTTCAAGGTACAAATAAACTTCGATATTCCTATATTTGAAGGTCGGATAGATGCATATGTTATAGACAAATGGTTGAATCTACTAGAAGGATATTTCTTTGGCCATAACTTCTCGAATAGAGAAAAGATTACTTTTGTCCTCCTCAAAGTCATTCCCCCTGTCAAATATTGGTGGGAAACTTTATGTGAGAAGAATGAAACAGAGTAAACTTCATTATTTACAATCGTGGTCACCTGGGAGTGCTTTAGGGATTCTATTAAGGAACAATACTACCCTATTGGAAGTTATGACGACATGTATACAAAATGGACCACACTGTGGCAGGAAAGAGACCAAGCAGTGTCTGAGTTCACAAATATATTCCATACCTTGTGCATCAAGATGGGTATCAAATATTATGAAAGAAATTTGGTGCTCAAGTATAGGGGCGGTTTCCATAGATACATCCAAGCTGAAATGGAATTTCTGGACATCTCATCCTTGGGTGTGGCCTACCAATATTCTATCAAAATCGAGTAGAATCTCAAACAAAATACGCGGCAATTTGGGCTTGGGAACCCCTCACAGCAAAATCTAGGAAAGGGCAGCCCCAACCTGCAGAACAAAGGACAGATCAAAGATGAACCAACTTAGGACAACCAGTCCATGCCACAAGCAAAAAAGGACACCAGAAAGACAAAGAAAGATATCGGAATGTGGTGTGACTTCCATAAGAGCCCCTGGAAAAACACTACTGATTTTCGCTCAAAACAGTCACTGGTGCCTGAGGTGAAATCCTATGAATAAAATGTAAGTTCCTACTCTGATTCAGAACCATAAAGGGGGAGACAGATCATTGATGTACAACCCAGTGTTATCGTTTCTACCACCAAGATCCATCCCAGTAAACCAGATGAGCTAGAGGAAGGTGAGCGCCTTTTTAATTCACAGATGTGGGTGAAGGGTACCCCACTGCACTTCATCATTGATAACGGTAGCTAGAATAACCTCATCTCAGCAGAGTTTTTCAAGCGACTCTCCCTGCCAATAATACCCCACCCACATCCCTACATCATCGAATGGCTCCGCCAAGGAAGCGACATCTGCGTCAACCAACAATGTCCCATGACATACGACTTCAATCCCTTCAAAGATGAGGTATTGTGTGATGTTTCCCCTTTCGAAGTTTGTAATGTTCTTTTGGGCTAACCATATTTATGGAAATTCCATGTTGTATATGAGTCTAGGCTCGCAGTGTTATTATTACTTTGAACAAGAAATTGTACAAGATACTGGAGGTAGTCCCACCTAGTGATATTTCCTCGATATCTACCAATAAATGAAGGAAGGTCATCTCTCAAATAGTAGAATCAAGTGGATAAGGTCGTGGAAGCATACTCAGATATCTTCTCCTCACCTATCGGAGTACCTATGCACTTCCAGGTCAAGCACCCCATCGATCTGACCCCTGACGCATCATTTCCCAATGGTCTAGTCTATCGTCACTCTCTATTAGAGAAAGAGGAGATCAAGTGGTAGATCCAAGAACTGCTCCATAAGGGGCACATTTGTCCCAGCTCATCACCTTGCGAGAGCCCAATCGTGTTGGGATAGAAGAAAGATGGAACCTGGCAACTCTGCATTGATTACCAGGTGTTGGGGCTCAGAAATGTCCTATTTTCATCCACCTTTCCCTTCATCATTCTTCACATTTAATCGCCCCATTAACCTTTCATGATATCATTTTCATAAATATACTTGGGTTTCACCTTATTATTCTCCACTTTATTCATTTTAGTATTAAAAGGGAATTTGTGATTAAATGTTAGAAAATTGACATATTTTCATATATATCTCAAAAATGTGTGAACTTTGTAATGTGTAGGAATATGTGAAGAATTAATTCAAAATGACTTATCGAATACTTCCTCCACCATTTCAAGATTTGAGGAGATAATCCAAGCCTATTCCAAGGAGAATATCATGGATATTTGGTTTCCATATCTTATCCAAGATATATGAGAGATATGTGTGAGGATTTGAAGGGATTATATTTTGTAATAATGGGAAATAGGTTGAGAGAAAAGTGGATATGTAATTATGAGATGGTTATCTTATCTTCAAATCTTTCATGTATAAAAGAGATTTATCTCTCTTCATGAGAGGAGTAATTAGGATGGAATTAGAGTAGTCATTGAGTGGTCAGTAGTCATTGGGTAGTCATTAGGATTCAAGTAGAAATCTGGATTAGTCTTAGATTTGTAATTGGGAAGAAAGGGATTCTTAGCTTTGATTCATAGTTTTGGTTTCCATGCTTTCATTATTTTGTTATGAAGATTGATTTGATTATTGTAATGTAATATTGCTTCATTGGTGTGACCTCGCATATGTTGTTGTGTCATTCAACTCTTCACATGTTGTATTTTATTTTCCTTCATGTAGTTCTCCACTCCTAGATTAATTTCATTTGCGTAATTTCCCATTTCTAGATTAATTTCATTTACACAATTTCTCATTCCTAGATTAATTTCATTTACACAATTTCTCATTCCTAGATTAATTTCATTTGCGCAATATCCCATTCCTAGATGAATTTCAATTCCAAGTCATGTGTTTCAATTTTCTGCATTATATTAATGATTCAATTTCAATTGTAGCTTAAACATTATATTAGATTAGTCCCGCTTCAATCCTGCATATATTTTGTGTGATGCATATACATTTGAAGACTCTTATGCATCCAATGACGAAAAATTGATCGAAAAGGAGATCGAGGAATATGAAGAGGATTTACAACATGATCTAAGTGAGGAACAATGCGCCTATGAAATCTTGATCGAACGATGGTTTCAAGCGAGTACTAGGTTAGATCCATTTAGTTTTTATTTTTATTTTTCTAATTCACAGTTTCAACTGCTAATTTCACACGTTCATATATATTTTCGATTGTCCTTTGCGAAATTGAAAGACAACATATTCTTATTATTGTTGCATGCACGGTTACACTGGTTATTTGACTACACGTAACTAATCTCTCATTTTTAATTAGTGTAGCGTAGATAGGATTTTATTTTCAAGTTTTTTTATTTGTTAGAATAAGTATGCTCTCCTCTGCACTTCTTGCAATCGTGAGGATCAGAAAGTAGGATGACTGATTGATTTCAAGAATATTAATTGATTGACGAAAAGAATAAAAAATTCCTAATCTATTTTTTTCGTCTGCAGTTTGTTTCCATTTGCTCACAAATTTGTAATAAATTTGCGAAATCATTTTTATTTTTTTAAGATAAATACAGAAACAAAAATTTGTGCATGCTTCTGTCTGCAAATCAAAACAATAAAAAAGTAAGTACGTTATAAAAATATATATATATACAAAAAATGAATAAGAAGGTCTACAATTTATGAAATATAAAAGGCAGGTGACAGATAATTCTCATGCAACAGCCCTCCCAAGATCCAATATCGCTTTTTTAAAACTTCGGCCTGGTTTATTTTTGGGTTGCGCACCATGTTTTTTTGCTCTTGCCCCTTATCCTGTAGATGCCTGGAAATAACCCTGCAAACAAATAAAATATCATGAATTTTGCGTAGAAACCACCGCATAAGCTCGATCGAACAAATAAACAACTTGCAATTTCATGAGAGCCTAGTTCATTGCAAAAATTGGCCCAGTCACAAAGCTTGTTTATAAAGCAGATAGAGAGAGTTGTAGAGGTGGTCCGGTTGATATGGTTTCTCTCTCTGCCTATTTGTCCTAAATTGGATCCATATGCTTTAATTATTCCATGTCTCATATTACATCCAGATTCAGCCTCATGTTTAGCACATAATAGCAATGCAATGTATTCAACATTTGACGATTGTGCCATATGTTGTCCTTCATCTTCAAAAGTTTATGGACTCTCCCATAAGGACATGTTGAAATGTTATTCATGGGTTTGTGCTCTCTACATCATTCCTATTGGCCTTTGTAGGAATATTTCATGGATTTATATGCTTGCAAAGAAAGTTTTCGATAAGAGACCACAACTTATTTATTGGTTTGCTAGAAGCATGGTTGCTTTGTCTATCCTGCTAGAGAAGAACAGAAGACGAGATTAATTAGCTCTTTGATATCTCTATCTAGTGGAACGCATTGAGGTTGCATGGTAGATCTGGATGGGATCAAGCCACAAGCTTCAATGACTTTACTGGAATAACGGAATGGGAAGGTAAGGAGTGACGAGGTAAGCGGATCCATTTTAACAACGAGGTAAGTGATTGTGTATCAATTTGATTTGCAAAAATCTTCTTCCATATTTAACGGTGATTGGCGATCTTATTTCCAAACCGTCAACCTCCACGTTATATCTAAAATCGGGGATTTTGATCTGGTGAAAATGCATAACTAGACGTTATTATGATCCATCAATTCAGAAATGAGTAGCGAGCTACCATGAAATTCAAATTGATTTAAAATAACATTATTGACGCATAAGATTTAAGGTGTCTTATATCATTAATAATGGGGAATATTAGTTTATCGCATGGCACGACAACGCCAAGTGTCTGCTTCATCTGTTGAGTTTCAGGCATGGAATAGGCTCTGGTCCCATACCGTAAGTAAACGGCTAGGGGAGATGCTAACTCCTTGAAAGAAGGATGGCAAAGCTCCGTTAGGAAATATGGTTACAATTTTTCCACGAGCGCACGCAGATCAAGTATTATCAATGTCGGGTCATTTGAACATGTTTGGTGTGGATTCAATATGGTTAATGGGCGAGATCCTTGGGATTTCAAACCCATAAAATCGCATTCTGAATCCACTCCTTGCGTAAGTCTGATGATCTTTTAGTTATCATGCTTCCATGGCGTCTGCGTGTGAATGCAGGATAAAGAAATAACTCTTTTTACTGATGTAGGAGCATCGCTCCACGCCAGCAACGCGTCAGCCAGCTAGGCACATCAAGCGCACATTCAATGGGAGAGAGGTGCAGCCCTCTCACTTTCATATTTTGAATTTGAATTAATTTAATTAATGATTGTAAGGCCGAAGAGACAAAACCATGCCTTTGAGCAGGCATTAGTTAAAGATCACCTTAAATAGGTTGTAAGGCTGGGATCTAGATCCGATTCGGACTAGACATCCCATTCAATGTAATTCAATGTAATTGAATAGAGTACGTAGCTTGGAGGGAAGAGCTCAAAGAGCCCCCTCATGTAAAAGATCCTTGGTAATCTGTAGAGTGAGTCAATTAGCGCAAATAGAGAAGAGAGGAGAGTCGAGACTCTGTTGCAGTCCGAGCTCAAACACATTGTAAAGAGGCATTTTCAGATTAATACAAACAAAGAGCAGTTTTTCCTGCATGTCATTCTATGTTTGTTGATGAATGTCTTTATGTGTTTATGATATGTTGTAGATGTGTGTTAGTTTGCATTTACAGGTCACAGATGGAATTTGTTGTCTGTTGGGCTCTTTGATTTCAGGTTTGGGTTCTTTGTGGTTTCATGCAAGAGTGCATGACAGAGTACTGTGGTCTCTGAAAACCAATGCAGAAGTGCACTTCTAAATTCTGTGGAATTTCAGACAAAGACGTGCCAGGAGGGCACACCAGAGGAAGTCATTGACTCAAGGAAGAAGCCTCAAGGTTGCTGAACACCTTGGAGGTAAGACTGTGCAGAGGAGGGAACAGAGATAACATAATCACCGAGGGTTTTGTGGAAGCTCTACTAGGAGGGCATTGAGAAAGTGCATAGAGTGCACAGAAGGAACTCTATGTCAAGTTTAGTGAGAAAACAGAATGTCTAAAGTTCTGTAGAAGCTCTGCCAGAAGGACATCGAGCGAGTGCAAGAGTGCACTGAGGAGAACTCTCTTTCAAGTTCTGAAATAGGAGAAGTGTCAAGGAGAGACACTTACAAAGTTATTGAATACTCTGTTAATCTCAACAACGAGGGCTTGATCAGAAGGTTGTCAGGAGGACACCAGATTTCCCTTTGAGGATACAGAAGGGCGAGTTCCCTAGAGGCTTGGGGAAATAAAGATCAGAAGAGAAAGCTCAAGAAGAGCGCACACAGAGAAAACCCTTTGGAGGGTTCGGAGTTTGAGAAGCTCAGGAAGAGGAATGCCTCTTAGAATACAGGTGGGAGCCAAGGTTATAAGCTTCGTAGCAGGGACAAAGGCCGAGGCCTTTGGCATTGAAAATATTCCAAGGGAAATGAATAAGTGCAAGCTCAGGAGGGAGCTATAGCTATCATTGGATCGGAACTGGGAGGAAAGATCTGGACCATTAAATCTATGTCCAGACAATAGGAGGAGGTCGCGTAGGAGAGTAGCTGAGATGGATGGTGGAGACACTTCATGAAGGAAGTGTCGAATAGCCAATACCGCTGGATCTTGTAAAGTTGCAAGGTGGTTAGAGGTCGGGGAAACCCATCACCCAAGATTTGAGGGTCAATGTGAGCCATTGATCTCATTTAAATCCACGTCGTTGGATTATCTCACGGATTCAAGGTCCGGGAGTTTGGAGAGGGCAGACCAAACTCTTGATTTCATGAAACTCCGAGTAGCGAGGAGCAGAGACAACCATTGGATCCAGGTCACGGGAAGACCGTTGGATCATAACCTTTGCTATATCGTGTATCAGGGAATTCGGAGGTTGGAGGAATCACTTTCGACTGTAGAAGTCGCGAAGTGCCAAGGGCTAGGTCTCAGGCGAACACGTGGCACGTCCATCAGGTGGGGATCGTGTGGTTGACAGGTGCACACTCATCGCCTGGGAAGGAGTCAACATCCTATTGACTTATCGCACTTCGGAGATTCGCAAGAAAAGAGCATGAGAGCTTGACACTCCAACTTGCAAAGTCACGAGTAGAGAGAGGTGCTAGCAGTTATCCCTAGCCTACGGTTATATGTAGAGGGCGCTAACAGGAGGAGCTATACCCATATCGCAATCTCGGGTATCAGAGGTTTGGAGAAAGAGGATTTGAGAGCTTCGACTCACTAACTTGCGAGATCGTGAGTTGTGAAATGCGCTTGTGTTAAGGCCTTGGTCAGAGCATTGTGGTCGCTTGGAGGAGGTGAAGATGACGCCTTGTGCATGTTCGCACAGGTGTGGCTTTTGAAGGACCTGTGGATCAGATTCGTTGAAGGTTTCAGTGAGGAACCAAAGGAGTTGCTTCATCTCAAGGCGATTAGAACGATCATGTGCGGATCTCGGCCTGAGGGTTGGGGGTCTGCGTCAATTTGGTATCAGAGCTTGATTTTGTTTGTATATTTCGGGCAGAGTGAGATAGAGGAAAAGGAGTGGTCTGATACGCATCAGTTATGGTATTAGAGCAGGACTTCGTCTGTATATTTCAGATGAAGAGGATTGAAGAGATTGTTTCAAGACGCAACAACAAATAGACAATATGTTCGACTGTAAGGAAAATCTATAAGTACTCTCGGTTGCAGAGTGACAGCAACAATTTTTCCAAGAGGGCAAACAAGAAGAGGAAAATGGCTATTGAAGGCCATGAGCGTGGTGGAAGAGGAGACCACCAGCATATGAGTAAAGCAAAGATTGACAAAGAACGCGTTGAGATAAGGGTCAGGATGGAAGAGCTTGCAATGCTGATGCAGCAAGATGTAAAGCCGCATTGGGGGTATGAATGGCCCATGAGGAGGAAAGAAGAGTGGCGAGTCAAGAAATTGTTGGCCAGAAGGCAGCAAAAACTATTGAGAGGATGGCTGAGGTATGTGGAAAACCTCAGAGATGTAGGGGAAGTGGTTCATATGTGTGAACCAGAGACTGGGAAGAGATCAGCAGAAGGTCTCGTATACTGCTAGGAGGGCAGTGCTGAAAGTTAAAATTTCCAGGAGGGAACTGAGATGGGATCGATTGATCTCATAGACTGCCAGGAGGAAAGAGAAGAAATACCATATTGCCAGGTGGGCAAGGGAGAGTAGATGAGACTATCTGAAAGTCTCATGAACTCAAAAGTGAGTTCGGATCAACGAGAGGAGATGACAGAGAAGATGAACTAAGAGGTGAGTTCATATCTGCGAGGAGAGCTGATGGAGAAAGAAGATCAGAAGAGAATTCTGATGATTGGAGGAATTGAGATATTCCTTCCACTTAGATCAGTTGAAGTCAGAGCATTCATTGCAGAGGGAGCAACATCAGAAGGAAAACCATCAGACACTGTCATGGGAGAAGAATCAGAGCATATGTTAGAGGTTGCCCAAGAAGAAGGAAAAGAGCATTCCGAGGAATGGCTCGACAATTTCAGCTAGGAAGCTGAAAAGGAGACAGTTGCAGTACTGAAGCTAACAGTAGAAGAAGAACATGGAGATAAAATGTTCACTCCATGGGAGAAGGAGTTGGAAATGTTGGAGGATTGGCTAAATAATCCAGAGCCAGTAGATGACTGCCAAGAGCAGACAGTCATGCATATGATAGCAGACGAGCATTCCAAGGAATCGCTCAGAAATTTCAGCCAGGGAGTTGAACGGATGATAACTGCGGTGCAGAGACATGCAGCGACAGATGAAGGAGAATTCCAGTCTGAGGAGGAGAAACTGGAGGAAGCTGGAGATATGTCAATAGGAAAGTTGATAGTCAAGCTGTCAGAGGAGGAAGATGAGCAGCAACTCAATGATGAAACTACAGAAGAGGATTCTGCAGCAGGGTGGCAAGTTGAGGCCACAGAGGAAGAAAATAACATGGGGGATCATGATGGTCTACCCACCGATAAGGAGGAAGTGCAGCCGAGAAGACTGCATAAGGAGAGTCAGCCACTGGAGTAGCTAGACATGATAATTGAGGAGATCAGAAGGCTGATGATCCGATCAGCAGAAGCGGTTAGCAAAGGGAAGTTGAGCAGAGGAGAACCTACCATAGTAGCAGGGCAGCAGCAACAGCAACAACAGCGAAGTGATGGAGTAGATGGACAGCTCCAAAGAACTGTTTGGGATCCAGGGGGATTTCGACAGCGATGTTGGGAAGCTCATAAACAGGAGCTCATGAATTTTTCACAGCAGAGGAGTATGATGCAGAAGCATTGCTCCATGCCAGCCAGCCAAGCACATCAAGCACGCATTCAATGGGAGAGAGGTGCAACCCTCTCACTTTCATATTTTGAATTTGAATTAATGTAATTAATGATTGTAAGGCCGAAGAGCCAAAACTATGCCTTTGAGCAGGCATTATTTAAAGATCACCTTAAATAGGTTGTAAGGCTGGGATCTAGATCCGATTCGGACTAGACAACCAATTCAATGTAATTGAATAGAGTAGGTAGCTTGGAGGGAAGAGCTCAAAGAGCCCCCTCATGTAAAATATCCTTGGTAATTTGTAGAGTGAGTCAATTAGCGCAGATAGAGAAGAGAGGAGAGCAGAGACTCTGTTGCAGTTCGAGCTCAAACACATTGTAAAGAGGCATTTTCATATTAATACAAACAGAGAGCAGTTTTTCCTGCATGCCATTCTATGTTTATTGATGAATGTCTTTATGTGTTTATGATATGTTGTAGATGTGTGTTAGTTTGCATTTACAGTTCATAGACAGAAGTTGTTTTCCATTGGTCTCTTTGATTTCAGGTTTGGGTTCTTTGTGGTTTCATGCAAGAGTGCATGACATAGTACTGTGGTCTCTGAAAACTGGTGTAGGAGTGCACTTCTGAATTCTGCAGAATTTCAAACAAAGACGTGCCAGGAGGGCGCACCAGAGGAAGTCATTGACTCAAGGAAGAAGCCTCAAGGTTGTTGAACACCTTGGAGATAAGACTGTGCAGAGGAGGGCACAGAGATAACGGAATCATTGAGGGTTCTATGGAATCTCTACCAGGAGGGCATTGAGAAAGTGCATAGAGTGCATAGAAGGAACTCTATTTTGAGTTCAGTGAGAAAATAGAACGTCTGAAGTTTTGTAGAAGCTCTGTTAGGAGGGCATCGAGCGAGTGCAAGAGTGCACTGAGGAGAACTCTCTTTTAAGTTCTGAAATAGGAGAAGTGTCAAGGAAAGACACTTACAGAGTTACTGAATACTCTATTAAGCTCAGCAAGGAGGGCTTGAGCAGAAGGTCGCCAGGAGGACACCAGATTTATCTTTGAGGATACAGAAGGGCGAGTTCCCTAGAGGCTCAGGGAAATAAAGCTCAGAAGAGAAAGCGCAAGAAGAGCGTGCACAGAGAAAACCCTTTGGAGGGTTCAGAGTTTGATAAGCTCAAGAGGAGGAACGCCTCTTAGAATACAGGTGGGAATCAAGGTTATAGTCTTCGCATTAGGGACAAAGGACGAGGCCTTTTGGCATCAAAAATCTTCCAAGGGAAAGGAAGAAGCACAAGCTCAGGAGGGAGCTACAACTGTCGTTGGATCGACACTGGGAGGAAAGATCTAGACCATTGAATCTACGTCCAGACAAGAGGAGGAGGTCACGCAGGAGAGTAGCTGAGATGGATGGTGGAGACACTTCATGAAGGAAGTGTCAAATAGCCGATAGTCGCTGGATCTTATAGATTTGCAGGGTGGTTAGAGGCCAGGGAAACCCATCACCCAAGATTTGAGGGTCAATGTGAGCCATTGATCTCGTTTCAATCCACGTTGTTGGATTATCTCGCGGATTCGGGGTTCGAGAGTTTGGAGAGGGCAGACCAAACTCTTGATTTCACGAAGCTCTGAGTAGCGAGGAGTAGAGACAGTCGTTGGATCCAGGTCACGGGAAGACCGTTGGATCAGAACCTTCGCTATATCGTGTATCGGGGGGTTTAGAGGTTGGAGGAATCACTTTCGATTGTAGAATTCGCGAAGTGTCGAGGGCTAGGTCTCGGGCGAACATGTGGCTCGTCCATCAGGTGGGGACTGCATGGTTGATAGGTGGACACGCGTCGCCTGGGAATGAGTCAACATCCTGTTGACTTATCGCACTTCGAAGATTCGCAAGAAAAGAGCACGAGAGCTCGACACTCCAACTCACGAAGTCGCGAGTAGAGAGAGGTGCTAGCATTTATCCCTAGCCTACGGTTATATGTAGAGGGTGCTAACAGGAGGAGCTATACTCGTATCGCAATCTCGGGTATCGGAGGTTTGGAGAAAGAGGAGTTGAGAGCTTCAATTCACGAACTCACGATATTGCGAGTTGTGAAAGGCGCTTGTGTTAAGGCCTTGGTTAGAGCATTGTGGTCACTTGGAGGAGGTGAAGCTCACGCCTTGTGCATGTTTGCACAGGTGTGGTTTCTAAAGGACCTGTGGATCGGATTCATTGAAGGTTTCAGCGAGGAACCAAAGGAGCCGCTTCGGCTCAAGGAGATTAGAACGATCATGTGTGGATCTCGGCCTAAGGGTTGGGGGTCTGCGTCATTTCCTCAAGGAAAGATGGGAGTTTTGGAGCGACCCTTCTTTTTTTCATATTCGGTATGTGAGTGGCAACAATAATTGTTGTTATTATAGCCAATCTCTGGTTCGTGAGATGGAAATCCATACTCCATGATGAACCAATTATTGATCCAGTCATGTCGACTCAGTCAGTATGCTCTGAACCTCTGTGATTGAACTCCCCTCCCTCTAGATTCAGCGGCTGGTGAATATATATGGAGTGTTAGAGGATTGATTATAGTTGGCCTAGTCTGTATTTCGCTCCACTCTTGGGTTCCTTCATCCAGAAGTCAAGGGTTGTATAGAGTTTTCTTGACATGGTAGATCATTGGGTACAGATCTTCCTCTATGTAATAACATATATTGTGTACATATCAAAAATGATATCACGTTCAAACAGCCCTGGATCAGGAAGCTCATGCAAGATACTCTGATAAGATAGATCTAACTAAAATTCCAACCCATGCACAACCTTTGCTTGCTTATTCTTTGATGAATTCTGAGATCTTAACACTCGCCTATCTAATAGACACCCTCTGCCTCTTTAATTGTCTTTGATAATATTCTTGATCTATTTGCATTAATAACAGGTTGTTGCAGAGCCAACCACGAGACCACATTGGTCATAGCACCTCTTCAATTGCCTGAGTAGTAGTTTTCTATGCTTTGAGATGCAAAACCTACAAAGGTGTGGTCGACTTCTCAGTTTGCCTCTTCTTATGAGTTTAACGCATCATTTTAAAATTTGAAATTGTGAATTTCAGAGAAATGGCTTCCCTTGTCATTTGTATATGCAATTAGAAAACAAATGTTACCGAGGCTCATGTTTTGCAGGGACGCGGCCCTTTGTAGATCAAGTGTATAAAGTTGTCATTTAATGCAAAAAAAAAAAAAAATGATGAGGCTTATATTTTGGCATAACTTCCATATACTTGAAGAATTTTTATACAGCCCAAACAATACTGTTTTTTTTTTAAACAAGATGCCAAGGAATGTTGAAACCTACTTTGATTTTTTAACTATGTTTTCCTTTAGCATAATTTTTGCACTTTTTTTTTCTTTTGGTGTGTATTATAGAATAAAACAAAAACCATAAAAATTATAAAATCATGAAAAAAAAAATTATAACTTATATTAGATATACATTGTAAAACTCCAAAAAATGAAAATGGACGTCTTTATCATTCTTGAAAACAATATCAAAACATGTTTTTGCGATTTTAAGATAAGTTGTTTCTTGGAGTCACGCTAAGCAAGAAATCAACGATGAAACAAGCGCATGTGCAATGACCACAAAAAGAGGTATAAAAACGCATTTTATTTTTACTTTTCCACATTTGTACTTCTTTCTGCATGTTATGTTTTTTTTCGACCATCTCACAAGTTTTCATGCAGGATTTGTACTAAGTTTTTTCAGGTGCGCAGCCGATCGCCTCTTGCTGCTGAAGTGATTTTCAAAGAATCACAAAACTTTTGAAAAAAAACATGCCTTATTGACTGCTTGAAGGAGTTGATTCTCGTTCTACACATCATGGTGTTTGTTGTTACACAACGACCATTAATAAAACCATTTTGTGTCATGAATTATTTCTTCCCATATATCCTTCAAAGTAGATTTGTCATCCCTGTGTTGAAGCCCATCTTCCTTTGAATTATCCTTCATGACTTCGCACATGCCTATCTTTTTGAGTCACATACATCTCTTTATCTTTTTCATTTCAGTTTGCCTTGTCAATAAAACTATCCAACTCCCTTTCCATGACTACATTGCCTTGCCATAAACATTGTTGCTACTGAGATATTTCCTATAGTCCTACCAATCTTTTTATCAAAATCGCGTTGACTGATGTGGGATTCCTTAAGGCCCACCTTTCAACAAGTCTTGCCCCATCGACCTCAGCACCTTATCTGGGATATAGACTAGAGTTTTTTTTGAGTACCTGGAGGCTTGCATGCCTTGATGGCAAGTTCTCTCGCTGACAATCATGGGAATACATCAATGTCCCTTGATCGTCAGATCTTGCAAGTGGCTCGACATCATCTCATTCATTCGCACTTCGCAAGATGTACTCGGGTACCTTGGCACTCATTGACATCAATGGTGAGTTTTCCTCACAATGGTTAAGGGAATTCATCAATGGTCGGTAATCCAATGACTTCTCTTCATGCTCGACTTCGACACATCCATTCGCATGATTAGAATTGTACCATCGGGTTGTAGCAGGTGAAGACTATACACTTTTTCCTAACTTCCTCAGCAGTTACAACATCATGACTTCAACTATCTAAGAGTACTACAGTTCCACTTTCATACTTCCTCTTTTCCATGATTCATTCAGCAACATTTTAGATTCCTCCACTTTACATTCTCTGACCCAGCATACAACAGTTGCATCTACAACATCCACAGTTACATTTTCATGATCCTACAATAGTGACATCTTCCATTCTCCAGCAGCCGCATCAGCCATATTCCTATTGCATATTTCATCAACATTTTGGGTAAGTGGAGGTATGTTATTTTCTAAACTTTAATCATGTAATTCCTCAACTACTAGCAATGAATAATTTGGAAAATTCCCTCACCAAGCTCCATTTCCTTTTCCCTTCTATGACTTATGCCAGTTGCATGTGTACATGCAACTAGTTTAGTTGGGGGGTAGGGAACTTTGTTCACTATCATTACTCCGTTTGTTCACTACCATCATTCCATTTTTCCTCTCACTTACCATTTACCAACATTTCTTTTCCAACGATACTATGTTGCACTTTTCTTTGTAAGCACTTATATACATATTGGCATGATTCACAAATATAAAAAAGGGCTTTATTATACTCAATGATGTTTCCTTATGCACATTTGATAGCATATATTTTCCAGTAAGAATATGGGCAAATTATTATCATAACAGCAAGAGAACAAATAAACGAAATGAATGTTGTTAACACAAGAACCAACATTCTTTATATTCATGGTTTTCACACAAGAACCAACCATAAGAAAATGACAGGTGTTACTCATGTAAATCCCATCCTGGAAACATTCATTATCATCACTCAAAGTCGAACATTTAGATGCCAAAATTTCTTGATAAGATCCATGCATGGTTGCATGAGGACGTGCAACAAGTTAATTTGGGGGGTATGTTGGGGCTCATAAATGTTCTATTTTCATCCACCTTTCCCTTCATCATTCTTCACATTTCATCGCCCCATTAACCTTTCATGATATCATATTCATAAATATACTTGGGTTTCACCTTATTATTCTCCACTTTATTCATTTTAGTATTAAAAGGGAATTTGTGATTAAATGTTATAAAATCGACATATTTTCATATATAACTCAAAAATGTGTGAGCTTTGTAATGTATAGGAATATGTGAAGGATTAATTCAAAAGGACTTCTCGAATACTCCTTCCACCATTTCAAGATTTGAGAAGATAATTCAAGCCTATTCCAAGGAGAATATCATGGATATTTGGTTGGCATATCTTATCCAAGATATATGAGAGATATGTGTGAGGATTTGAAGGGATTATATTTTGTAATAATGGGAAATATGTTGAGAGAAAAGTGGATCTGTAATTATGAGATGGTTATCTTATCTTCAAATCTCTCATGTATAAAAGAAAGTTCTCTCTCTTCATGAGGGGAGTAATTAGGATGGAATTAGAGTAGTCATTGAGTGGTCAGTAGTCATCGAGTAGTCATTAGGATTCAAGTAGAAATCTGGATTAGTCTTAGATTTGTAATTGGGAAGAAAGGGATTCTTAGCTTTGATTCAGAGTTTTGGTTTCCATGCTTTCATTATTCTGTTCTGAAGATTGATTTGATTATTGTAATGTAAGATTGCTTCATTGGTGTGAGCTCGCATATGTTGTTGTGTCATTTAACTCTTCACGTGTTGTATTTTCTTTTCCTTCATGTAGTTCTTCACTCCTAGATTAATTTTATTTACACAATTTCCCATTTCTAGATTAATTTCATTTACGCAATTTCTCATTCCTAGATTAATTTCATTTGCGCAATTTACCATTCCTAGATCAATTTCAATTCCAAGTCGTGCGTTCCAATTTCCTGCATTAGATTAATGATTCAATTTCAGTTGTAACTTAAACATTATATTAGATTAGTCCCTCTTCAATATTGCATATACTTTGTGTGTGCTTCGTAAGTTTACGAACCTTGGATTGACAAATTAGATAGTTGGGCAAGTACTACAACTCAATTAATACAACATTAGTTCAGCCCAATATAACGACTATCGTTCCCTTGTTACGATTGTTTTCCCTTTGCAGGGGTTGCATCTCTGGAGGATGGGTATTGAAAACGGAAGGTAAGAACCTACGTAGGCAACAAGTAAAATGCTTGTGCCAACGCCTACCTTCGGATGATGCATAGAGGTTATATTTTAGGACATCTTTAGAGCCCAACACTAGGCCCTGAATAAAATCATAGTCATAAACTTGTACTTGATTCCTTGAATCGATGACCTCCTTGATCATCTCACAGAAGCTAAATACTTCAGAAATATTGATCTGAATTATGGCTACCATCAAGTCCCGATAGAACATACATATGTATGGAAGCCGCCTTCAAGTCAAAGGAAGGTCTTTTCGAATGGTTGGTCATGTCTGTTGGCTTGACAAATGCTCTAGCCACTTTCATGAGGATGATGGACAGTATCCTGTGACCATTCACCAATACTTTTGTAGTGGTGTATCTAGATGACATTCTCATTTAAAGCAAGACTTGGGCAGAACACTTGCAGCATATTCAACAAGTTTTGCACACCCTGCAGTAGCACAATCTATACGCCAACTTAGAAAAATGATCCTTCGGCATGGACAGGGTTCGTTACCTAGGCTACATCTTTGTTCAACATGGTATACATGTGGATCCGACCAAGATCTAAATATTCTGTGTGGCCATCCCTAACCACACTCACTGAACTTCAGAGGTTCTTGGTCCTTGCCAATTTCTACCACAGGTTTGTGTTGGGATTCTCCCATATTGCATGGTCCCTCAGCCAAGTAACCAAGGGTGGTGGTAAGGAGAAATTTGTGTGGGGTCGGTCCAAACAATAAGCATTCGATGATTTTAAGCAACACTTGTGCTCAGCCCCAGTACTTTCACTACCGAGATTGTAACAACCCTTTGAGATTGATACATATGCTTCAAACTATGTTGTTGGCGTCGTTCTCACTCAGCACGGCCACCCTGTGGCCTATCATAGTGAGACACTATCATATGTTGTCCGTAAGTACCTACTTGCGACAAAGAAATGTATTCCATTGACCAAGTTTGTCGCCAATGGAGACATTACATTCTTAGGAATGACACAGTCATCCAAACTAATCATAAGCCATTGCAATTAATGCAGACACAAGGCAAATTGTAGAATGACCGTTGTTGACATCGAGGGACTAGAGAGTCCCCAAAACCAACATTTCAACCTCCTGTGGGGCTAGGCGGGAAGAGACGGGAATATCACCCTAATCTTAAAGCCCCAGAAAAGAAAGCACATTGAACTCCAAGGCAAATTTCCCCTAACCTACAATCCAAGCATCAATTCCTTTGCCTTGTAATTTTACTTTTTAATAATAATTGATTTTTATGTAATTTATGATTTTTATGCTTTTATGTTTGAGTTTATACTTTTGTAACAACAAAATTAAATCCTAAAATTGTTTAAATAACTAAAAAAACTTCAAACAATAAGATTAAAAAAAAGTAAAGTCTTTTTCTTTTTTATATGTTTATTATCAAGAAGTAACTAAAACAAAACTAAAAGAAAGGGGAAGTTAGTGCTAAAAATATTAATTAAAAGAAGAACTTATTAAACAAGAAATTCACTAATCACCAAAATTATTTATAAAATAGTATGATGAGTTAACATTTAATTTGCCTTAAGTAAAAGTATGTGAAACTACGAATAAAAACTAAAACAATTGGGAAAAATAAAGTAACAAAGTTTTTACCTATGAAGCAAAATGAGAGAATTTTATGTACATCAAGTTACTGTAGTCAAGTTCATTATTTCTTTTGAATATTTTTTATTTTGAATTTAAAGTGTTGAATTAATGTAGATGGAGAAGCTAAAATTTGACAAAAAATAAATAAGAAATAAATTCAAAGTGTAAGGATTTAATCTCAAGTTAAAATTTATCCTCATACAATTCATGGAATTCTGGAATTACAAATCTCTGGAAAGACTTGGGCCAGGTATATGGTCTTTATCCAATCTAGAATAAAGTTACAATAGAATACCAAAAGAGAAAAGACAACACAAAGCAGGGACCTGCACATCATAAATCGATTAGCACTGAAATCAAATCAGGCTTAAAGACAACAACTGACAAGAAAGTTGTTCACCTTACATAAAACTTGCAAAGCTTATCCTCGCTTCAACCATTCGCTGTTTTGCAATACCCCCTTTTGTCAAAAATCCCGTCAATCTCTGCTGAAAGAGAGGATGGATGATAAATTTAAAATAAAAATCTCACTGCTCCAAGCATATCTCTGTCAGAATTTTCTCCTAAAATTCTCTTTCCTAAAACTTTTTCACTCCAAAAATTTTCCTCCAGCTCCGCTTGTTGGGCGTTTCTTCTTTTATCTCGTTTGGTGGATGGTTCCTTTAGTTAATTAGTTTTATAAACCGAATTCTAACTTTCCAGGAACCGATATAACATATTATTAAACAAAAATAATTTGTTTTTATTATCCCCGTGTCATTCGTTTGCGCTTTCTTCATTTGGATACATGCTTATAATTCTTATATTCCATTTTATCTCTCATGAAACCTGACTTATGTCCCTCATGGAAAATATATTTGGATCCTGGAGATGTGAAAAGTGCTCAAAATCTCCTCTGGTCTCATGAAGATTCTGAAATGCATGCAATAATGTTATTAAATGTTGAGCAGAATTATATTTTGTCTTCCTCTTTTCTAATATATATATATATATATATATATATATATATATATATCACCTCTTAAGCTACTTCACATGGACCCTTTCATCATGCCTTCGATGCCACAGAATGGAAAATACCACCTTCAACAAGTGCGTTGAATGATTCAAGAAGCATATGTCTCAATCTTGCATCATTTCGACAACCTCTGGCCATCTCCTCAGTAATGAGTTCTCGCTTCTCTACATCCAGCATGAAATATTTTCCCATCCCAAGGTTTTATTTGTCTTCACATATTTCCTACAAGATATTGGCTTAAGAATCAAATGTTTCAGTCTTTTTTGATAATTTGTCCCATTGGCAATGTGGCTCGATATCATTGTCTTTAGCTGAACCATGTCGATATGATCGAACATATTTAAGCACCATTCCTTTCATATCAATATTGTTACCTTGGATCTATCCCTTACATGGATTAAGTTTGGACTGAGATTCACTCTCCAGATGCAAGCCATTTGTAACCTGCAAATTTTCAGCTAACACCCTTGTAACAAAACCTGATGTGTTGTGGCCACCTTCAGAAGTATCAATCAGAGAACCTAAATCCTCCAATATTTCACCTTGAACCTTATTTTCTGGAATTTCATTCTTCCCAATTTTCATTCGACTTGGAAAGTTGTGAGGGTTCATAATCACTGAATAACGGATTGTAAGCTATGTTTCCCATTGCTTGCTTCGCAATGGAACATTGGTAAGTATTCATGAGCGACTAGTTGTGGTGTGGGAAAGGAATAAGTCCATGCAAACATATTTATCCACAATCACCAATAGTCGACAAGCATGGTCGCAATCTAAAGCAACATACCCACAGTGTTGTTCTGCATTCACAAATATGCTCATAAACTCTCCAATTTTACTCGTACGTCATAGCCTCCTTCGATCATCAACTATTGTTTCCATTCCTATTACAAGAACAACTGGTATTTTCACAACCCATTCACTTAACCGATTGATAAATTCAGCTAGCATGGAGCAGTGATAATGCTCTACGTCCTCAATTACAATGACAACAGGATCCTTCCGTTTAGCTGGCTCATGATTCCAAGATGCCAAAATTTCCATATATGGTGCATCACAAGATGGTGATATAATACATACTGGTCAATTTTTGTTATCATCATTCTTTCTTACTCTCTTGCGACATCTTATTGAGGATTCCATTGGAGAGACAACTTTGAAAAAGTTTTCTTCTGGTTCCAGTGAACTTAATTTGCCAGTTCCTCTGTCATCAAACTGTACCACCAGGCACTCCTTACTTGCATATTCTTCAATTTTGCTAGCCAGAAGTGGATCTATGTTT
The DNA here is from genome assembly GCA_009831015.1 of Picea engelmannii. Classification (NCBI taxonomy): domain Eukaryota; kingdom Viridiplantae; phylum Streptophyta; class Pinopsida; order Pinales; family Pinaceae; genus Picea; species Picea engelmannii. The sequence continues at coordinate 213,007 of ML801123.1, read as the reverse complement.
GAACTTGGTCACCCTTTGCATATATTGACAATATGGTTCCAGTTAAATGGAAACCATGCATGAATAAATGGATTACTTGGAAGGAAAATCATTGTCATAAGTGCACTGATCATCTATTGTACCCATCAGACAACATCAAGTCCATCAACCACCCTCAGCTTGCATTTATCTATCTGGGATTCTATAAGTGATGTTATAAATTTCTCAGAGTCCAATAAATTTGATGCTTTGTAGCCTCCAACTAGTACCTACACTCTGTCATCGAAGATGTCATTCTCAGGATAGTCTTTAACAACTATATAATTCCAGCAATCATTCATCATAAAAATTTCAAGTGAAAAGGGCATCGGATGTATAAATATTATACATATTTTCTTTTGATATGGCATGGGAAATTCCAAAACCATGATCCCAAGAACATATACGTGTATAAAGTCATGACTAAAATATTGAAGAAGATATGGAATAAAAAAAATGGTAGGGTCATGATAGTAATATGTTTTTTTTTTTTTCATCATAATCAAAAGGCATCTTGTTGCTAACTTCAATTCATAATTAAATGTCGGAAGATGAAGGATACATTTTTAAAAAGTGTGTCATGAAGTAAGTAACCTGGTGGGTTTATGAACCTTAAATAGTTGATCCATTATTTCTTTATTAAAGAAATGCCATTGTAGTAAAGTGAGGTATAGGGTGATAATATGAGAAATAAGATCCAAACTCCAATAATTAAAGAGCCTCAATAACTTGATCAAGTACTATATCATCTTTACCAAATGAACCTGTGTCCATCTCGAATTATGTAACTTCTACAATTTCAAAATTGATCGACCATCATGTTTGTCCATTAGCCACTTCTCTGTATAATCACAAAACTCTTGAATGGTGAAAAACTTAATGATATCATTGAGTTATCGAGGGTCCGACTATATGGTGAACTTTAAATGTATGGTAGCAGCTCGGTGAGATTGTGCAAGATTCTATGCAAAATGAGGGGAAGCCTGAGAACGCTTTGTCAGATAATTACTGTTGATAGAAATATTCGTCAACAATTTCCAACCAATAGATCTGTGTCACTTACAGTTTCATGCAAGCTTGAAACAATGAACCTATGATCCTTGATTCTCTGAAGGAAAGGGGAAGGGAAGGGTAATGATAGGACTGAGAGCGACTCATGTGGGACAAGAAGAGGTTGATAGGGTTAGGTGGGCTAGGTTATACATTAGGGGGAGACACGATGGAGGTCAAGGGATTCATGGATCAACACTTCGTGGAATAACTCATGAAAAGTGGTAAGTATGAGGGGGTTTGGTCCTATTGTATAACTCGAAGGGACAAACTCTTTTGACAAAATGATTAGAAGGTTGGACAGTTTTCATGAATGTGTGTTGAGGGAAAGAATTACCAAGCTTAACATTGGGCATCCACAACGTGTATGCTAGAGGCATCTCAAAATGGATGGGACGAAGAAAGGGAAAGAATAAGATGGGGATAAGATTGACGACTATGACGAGCGAGAGTGCCTCGCGTAGCAAGTGCATGGTAGATAAGCGAGGGATTACGACAAAAGAAGACTACTTGGTTCACCTGCAATTCTGATGTCCACCAAAACAGATTTGGTCAATTAGTTAAAAATATACAGATAGCCTTTAATATCACCAACCATTGCTCCATCACTTTTGATCATCAAAAAGGCAAAAAAGAAAATAAAATAAAACGAAAGAAGAATAAAACGAGAAAATAAACTAAATAATTGTGAAATCAACCAAAACTAATCTACCCCTTTTAGAAACTTTTATTATCATTATTTTATTATTGTATTTTTTTATTTATGTACAGGGGAAAAGAACCATTATCTTGGACTCAGGTTGGATGAAATTTAGCGTAAAGGAATGTGTCACTTGCTTTGCATGTGGATCTTATGACTTGAAAACAAATGTGCGTGGAAGCACTACCAACATGCCAACCAACATATGTGTATGGTGAGGAGAAATGACTAATCAATACCCAAAAGAAATGATCACCAATCTCCAAGACATGCCAACCAATAGTTGCTTTTCCAGTAATGATGAAGATATCGATTAAGTTAGATTTACGGTTTAGGGTTTGTACCTTAAAGGGATAATTTATGAATTCATCAAACAATTTATTATCATCTCTAGGTATCTTTCTATCAAGAACAGGGTCATCATGATGCAAAGAAGATTCATAACATGGATTCAAAAACATAGGGATGTCTTTAAAATAGTCATCTTCATTGAAGAAACAAGTGCACTTAAGAGGGGTATGCCTGCTAGTATCAAATTCTCTAACCTCTCTTAATTGAAACAATGGATTCACAATAATGTCATACAATTTAATATCTCGATCAAATTCATGGAAATATTCAGAACCGGACTCGTCACATGTATCATGAAAGTCATATGGGTATTCATCAACTTGTCTTGACCACTTACTAGCATCATCAACAATTAAAAACATGTCATAAATAGGTTCGACATAGTCATAATTGATTTCTTCATTTGCATAATAAAATTTACCATCGTATGTATGTGAATAAGAAGTTTGAGATGACAGATGATCTTGGGATTGATCTTTTCCATAAGGTTTAAGAAGGTTGGTATTTGGAATATAGAAGGTGGGTTTATCTTCAAGAATCATGATATAATCGGTATGTTCTTCACATCCAATCTCTCGGCCACAATTAGTGAGGTTATTATAAGTAGGTCATATGAGAGAAGGTTCCCAAGATATACTCTCATCATGGTTTGAAAATCGAGATTCAAGAAGGAACATGTGATCCTGTAAATTCTTGATAACAAGGATTAAAGAAGACAATTCCTTGTGTGAATCATGAATACCAAAGGAGTAACATGTTCTATGGATTTTCTCTTTGAAATCGAGGCAAGTGGATAGAGCTAGCTCTAGGTTTTGAACATTCTTTTCTTCCAACCGCCATCGATAAGGAGGAGGTAGAAGTTCGTAGTAATGCAACAAGGCAGCCAAGTTGGTAGGGAGAATGGAAGTAGGAATTGAATTATATAACTTGATAAACCTAAGGTTAAATGTAAGAATGTGTCCATTATCCTTCATATGTAACTGATTAAATCTTTTAAGATGCTCATAAGGATTATCCAAATTCCCAAAGGTAGAAGTAAACCGGTAAGAAAGTTCAAACCAGGTAGAGATGCATCCATTAGGAAGGTTGGCAAATAAAGAAGCGACATTACCCTGAAGGGAAATCATGAACAATAGCATGCAACTATTATTATCATTTACTCTGAGAATGGTGCAAGAATTTGAAAATGAACGAAGATGTTACACCATCGTAACAGTTAAATCGCAATGAAAGAGAGGAAAATGGTTCTTGAATTTGTGAGGTAAAGGATTAACCGGGTGAGCGAACTTCAAGGGAATGGGAACAAACCATGGGGAATTATTTAGGTTTTATTCCAACTCAAAAATCCCATACTTGAGAATGACTTTATCATGGTTAGTAGTTGAAACCACATGGTTACAACCACCAAACGAGCTTCCAATCGGTTGAGACATTAAGGTCTAGGAAAATTTGAAACAATTAAAACAAAACTAGGAACGAACCATTGAACGGGCGTCCCCATTATGGTTGCCAAATTATATTGACGTCGAGGGACTAGAGAGTCCCCAACACCAACATTTCAAACTCTCATGGGGTTAGCTGGGAACAGACGGGAATATCACCCTAATCTTAAAGCCCCAGACAAGAAGGCACATTGAACTCTAGGCCAAATTTCCCTTAACCTACATTCCAAGAGTGAATTCCTTTTCCTTGTAATTTTACTTTTTAATAATATTTGACTTTTATGTAATTTATGATTTTTATGCTTTTATGTTTGAGTTTATAAATTTGTAACAACGAAATTAAATCCTAAAAGTATTTAACGAACTAAAGAAAATGAAAACAACAAGATTAAAAAAAAAAGTAAAGTCTTGTTTTTATGTTTATTATCAAGTAACTAAAACTAAACTAAAAGAAGGGGGAAGTTAGTGCTAAAAAGATTAATTAAAAGGAGAACTTATTAAACAAGAAATTCACTAATCACCAAAATTATTTATAAAACAGTATGATGAGTTAACACTTAATTTGCCTTAAGTAAAAATATGCGAAACAGCGAATAAAAACTAAAACAATTGGGAAAAAGAAAGTAACAAAGATTTTACCTATGAAGCAAAATGAGAGAATTTTATGTACATCATGTTATAGTGGTCAAGTTCATTATTTATTTTGAATATTTTTTCTTTTTTTATTTTGAATTTAAAGTGTTGAATTAATGTATATGGAGAAGCCAAAATTTGACAGAAAATAAATAAGAAATAAATTCAAAGCGAAAGGATTTAATCTCAAGTTAAAATTTCTCCTCATACAATTCATGGAATTCTGAAATTACAAATCTCTGCGAAGACTTGGTCCAGGTATATGGTCTTTATCCAATCTATAACAAGGTTACAATACAAGACCAAGAGCGAAAAGAAAGAAAAGAGCTTAGCCAAACTGGGATGTAGCGACGGCGGTGATAACACAAGGAGAGGACCTGCACATCAGAAATTGATTAGCGTTGAAATCAAATTAGGATTAAATACAACAACTGACAAGAAAGTAATTCACCTTATAAAAAACCTGCAAATATTATCCTCACTTCGACCATTCGTTGCTTCGCAATATCCCCTTGTTGCCGAGAATCCCGTCAATCTCTGCTGCAAGAGAGGATGGATGGTAAATTTAAAAGAAAAACCTCATTGCTCCAAGCATATTTCTGTCAGAATTTTCTCCTAAAATTCTCTTTCCTAAAACATTTTCACTCCAAAAAATTTCCTCCAGCTCTGCTTGTTGGGCGATGATTCTTTTATCTCATTTGGTGGATGGTTCCTTTATTTAAGTAGTTTTATAAACCGAATTTGAACTTTCCAGGAACCGTCTTAACATATTATTAAACAAACAAAAAAAATCTTTTATTATCCCTGTGTCATTTATTTACGCTTTCTTCATTTGGATACGCATTTATAATTCTTATATTCCATTTGATATCTCATGAACCCTCACTTATGTGCCTCATGGAAAATATATTTGGATCCTGGAGATGTGAAATGCACTCAAAAGCTCCTCTAGTCTCATGAAGATTCTCAAATGCATGTAGTAATGCTATTAAATGTTGAGCAGAATTAGGTTTTGTCTTCCTCTTTTCTAATATATCAATCACCTCTTGAGCTACTTCACATGGAACCTTTGATCGCACCTTCGATGCCACAGACTGGAAAATACCACCTTCAACAAGTGCGTTCAATGATTCAAGAAACATATGTCTCAATATTGCATCATTTCGACAACCTCTGGACATCTCCTGAGAAATGAGTTTCCGCTTCTCTTCATCTAGCACAAGACATTTTCCCATCCCAAGGTTCGCTTTGTCTTCACATATTTCCTGCAAGATATTGGCTTAAGAAGAAAATGTTTCAATCTTTTTTGATAATTTGTCCCATTGCCAATTTGGCTCGATATCATTGTCTTCAGCTGAACCATGTTGAGATGATCGAACAAATTTAGGCACCATTTGTTTCATATAAGTATTGTTACATTGGATCTGTCCCTTACGTGGATTAACTTTGTACTGAGATTCACTCTCCAGATGAAATCCATCTGTAACCTGCAAATTTTTAGCTAACACCCTTTTAACAAAACCTGATGTGATGTCACCACCTTCAGAAGTATCAATCAAAGAACCTGAATCCTCCAATATTTCACCTTGAACCTTATTTTTTGGCATTCCATTCTTCACAATTGTCATTCGACTTGGAAATTCATGAGGGTTCATAGTCACTGCATAACTTATTGTAAGTTATGTTTCTCATTGAGTGTTTCGCAATGGTACATTTGGTAAGTATTCCTAGGCGACTAGTTATTGTGTGGGAAAGGAATAAGTCTATGCAAACATCTTTATCCGCAATCACCTATGGTCGACAAGCATGGCCACAATACTAAGCAACATACCCATAGGGTTGTTCTGCATTCACAAATATGCTCATAAACTCTCCAATTTTACCCATACGTCATAGCTTCCTTAGATCATCAACTATTGTTTCCATTCCTATTACAAGAACAACTGGTATTTTCACAACCCATTCACTTAACCGATTGATAACTTCAGCTAGCACGGAGAAGCGATAGTGCTCTACATACTCAATTACAATGACAATGGGACCCTTCCTTTTAGTTGGCTCATGATGCCAAGATGCCAAAATTTCCATATCTGGTGTATCATGAGATGGTGATCTAATACATATTGGTCATTTTTTGTTATCATCATTTTGTCTTACTCACTTGTTGCATCTTACTGAGGATTCCATTGGAGAGACAACTTTGAAAAAGTTTTCTTCTGGTTCCAGTGAAGTTAATTTGCCAATTCTTGTGTCATCAACCTGTACCACCAGGCACTCCTTACTTCCGTATTCTACCATTTTTCTAGCCAGAAGTGGATCTATGTTTTAACTTGGTCTCCCTTTTCATATATTGACAATATGGTTCCAGTTAAATGGAAACCATGCACAAATAAATGGATTATTTGGAAAGGAAAACCATTTTCATAAGTGCAATGATCATCTATTGTACCCATCAAGAGAACATCAAGTCCATCAACCGTCCTCATCTTTCATTTATATATACGAGATTCTATAGGTGATGTTATAAATTTCTCAGAGTACAATAAATTTGATTCTCTATAGCCTCCAACTGCTACCTATAGTCTGTCATCGAAGATGCCATTATCGGGACAGTCTTTAACCACTATGTAATTCCAGCAAATGTTCATCATATCATAAAAATTTAAATTGAAAAGGATATGGGATGTATAAATATTACACATATTTTATTTTGATATGGCATGGGAAATGTGAAAACCATGATCCCAGGAACATATACGTGTACAGAGTCATAACTAAAATATTGGAGAAGATATGGAATAAAACAAATGGTAGGGTGATGATAGTAATATGTTTTTTTTTTTTTTTTTGGCATCATAATCAAAAGGCATCTTGTCGCTAACTTCAAGTAATAATTAAATGTTGGAAGATGAATGGGATACATTTTTAAAAATTGTGTCATGAAGTAAGTAACATGGTGGGTTTATGAACCTTAAATAGTTGATCCACTATTTCTTTATTAAAGAAAGGTCATGGTATTAAAGTGAGGCATAGGGTGATAATATGAGAAATAAGATCCAAAATCCAATAATTCAAGAGCCTCAATAACTTGATCAAGTACTATATCATATTTACCAAATGCACCTGTGTCCATCTCGGATTATGTAACTTGTGCAATTTCAAAATTGACCGACCATCATGTTTGGCCATTAGCCACTTCTCTTTATAATCACAAACATCTTGAATGGTGAAAAACTTAATGATATCATCGAGTTATTGAGGTTCTGACTAGATGGCGAACTTTAAATGTATGGTAGAAGCTCAGCGAGATTGTGCAAGATTCTACACAAAATGAGGGGAATCCTAGCAACGATTTGCCAACTAAGTATTTTTGAAAAAAATATTCGTCAACAACCACCATCAGAAGTGGTCCACATACTTGCCGAAATTCCACCTCAACATCAAGTATAAAACAAGAAGAATCAATCGTGTTGATGATTTCCTCAGTAGACCACCAATCGCAACACTCACCATGGTGCTAGACTCTTTCATCCATGAGACCTCTGGATGGCCCCAGCTTTATGAGATAGACCCGAGTTTCACCACCACCTACCTAATGTTGGGCGCAAATGCAGTTGTCGTTAATTTCCATCTTCAAGATGGGCATTTGTGTCGTCTGGGCCATATCTTTGTTCCATCAAGCGAGAGAGCGAAGCTGATCTGGGAATCCCACTACAGTCGGGTGGTATGACACTTCAGTTTCGAAAAGACAGTGGCAATGCTGCAGAAACATTTCTATTGTCCGAAACTTTGACAGGAGATCAACAAGTATATTAGGTCTTGCACTTTCTTCCCTATTTCCAAACCGACCACTAAGAAATAGGGCATGTACACCCCTCCTCCTACTCCTGACAGGCCATGGGAATTCGTCTCCATGGACTACATTTCGGGCCTCCCATCCACAAAGCAGGGAAATGATTGTGTTTTTTTGGTTGTTGATCGCTTTTCAAAGATGGTGATTATGGCCGCCCGCAAGAAGAGAATCACAAGAGAGGCCACTTCCAATCTCTTCTTTGAACGAGTTTGAGTAAATTTTGGAATCTCAAAAACCATTGTCTCATATCGGGATAGTATATTTCTCAGCACATTCTAGTCGAGCCTCTAGTCACTATTGGACACCAAGCTCAACAAATCCATGGCCTTCCACCCCCATACAGATGGTCAAACCGAGGTTGTAAATCGAATGATCTTGCATAACCTGTGCTTGTATAATTCCAAGAACCCTCGCACATGGGATGAGAGTCTTCCCTATGTCCATCATAGCTACAACCAAGCATTGCATAGCTCAACCAGCCACATCCCCTTTCAGGTGGGGTTGGGATTCCAACCATTGGGTCCCATAGATGTTGCACTACCTCTTGTGGTCACCTCGAGCGACTAGTCTATTTCTCCAACTGAAGTTGACAAATCCACCTAGTTCATTGAGCAGATCCAGCACACCCGCCAATAGGTTCAGGATATCCTACAAAAATCCAATGACAATGACAAGCAGTGCCATGATCAACACTGGGTGCTACATAAGTTTCAGGTGGGCGACAAAGTTTGATTGCATTTGTAGAAAGAACTCCTTACCGGACCCCATCAGAAGCTTTGTCCACTCTATTATGGGATGTAAACCATCACCAAGGCTATGGGTGATAATTCTTTTGAGCTCAACATTCCTCCTTTCCTTGGCCTGCACCCAGTGTTCAACGTGGATCTCCTTTGACCTTATTTTCCAGCATTATTGGACACCTCAAAGATAGTAGAACAATTGAAACCAAAAGAGCTCAACCCTGACTGCATACAACAGGAATCCAGTGATCATATTGTGGACAAATAGGTCAAGGTAATTCTCCATCAAAGGATCCATCTTTATTGAGTTGTCAAACCATGCAGCTCCTGCACCAAGGCAAGTGACTCACCCGGGGCCAAATTTAGTAGAACTTTCATCATCTAATGGGGAAACTCAACGAAATGGAGACCATTGCTTCCTAAGGGGAGAGAATTGATCCATATGGATGTAGGTGGCCTCCCACCTATTTCAACTGGCTCATTTTTCAATTTTTCTAGCTCGGTAGTTTTTTCCTAGTTTTCTGGTCCCTGACTTTCGGGGTCGTTTTGAGGCCCTAAACAACATTTTTATGGCTCGCCACAATTAATATGTGTATGGATCGCCACAGAAAACATGTGTAGTCCTCGGATAGACCTTTCCAAAGTGTTATCTTGTGCCTAAAATGGAGATCGTATGCAAAAGTTACGACCCCGAGAAGTTGATGTACTAACTTACCCAAACAGGGCCCACATGATTTTTTACACTTCATCTCCTAGGATTAGGTTTTTGGATATCTAGGGTTTTTGAAATTCTTGTTTATCATAAAAATTCCTTGAGAGATTCATGTTAATGATCTTCTGGCGAATGATCACAGTTGTCACATCTATTCTCAGAGATAAGATGCCACCATTCTAGCAATCTTGTTTCCGCTGCATTTTACAGTTTCAGCTTATTTCCTTATTGAATAGAAACCAATTTTAATGTATATCTGTTATTCTGTGTTAATCATATTTTGATAATAATCTGTATTCATTTCCTTCTTCTCATAAAATTTGGATCAGTGGTATCAGAGCAGTCTTCTCCTTTTCATTCTTAATGCATGTTTCCAACGAGGTCGCGGTACAAAGAATTGGGTCTCGAGCTTATTTCTCTTGAGGACAAAATATCTCACATTCCCAAGTGACCTCTCATGGCAGGAGAAAATAAATATGATGGGATGGGATATCCCTTAAAAATTTTGCTCGAGGAAGCCCTCACACAACATAGGAACGAGATGATGGATAGTTTTGCACAAATCCTTCAGCAGATACCAACAGGTGATGCATCTTCCTCAAACGGAGGCACCACCCCCTTCAAGGTACAAATAAACTTCGATATTCCTATATATTTTAAGGTCAGATAGATGCATATGTTGTAGACAAATGGTTGAATCTTCTAGAAGGGTATTTCTTTGTCCATAACTTCTCGAATAGAGAAAAAATTACTTTTGTGCTCCTTAAAGTTGTTCCCCATGTCAAAGATTGGTGGGAACTTTCTGTGATCAGAAGGAAACAGATGAACCCTCATTATTTACAGTCACGGTCACATGGGAGTCCTTCAGGGATGCTATTAAGGAAAAAATACTACCATGTTGGAAGTTATGACGACATGTATACAAAATGGACCACACTGCGGCAGGAAAGAGACCAAGCAGTGTTCGAGTTCACAAATATCTTCCATACCTTGCGCACCAAGATGGGTATCAAATATTCTGAGTGACATTTGGTGCTCAAGTATCATAGCAGTCTACATAGATACATCCAAGATGAAATGGAGTTTCTGTACATCTCATCCTTGGGCACGGCCTACCGATATGCCACCAAAATCGAGTAGAATCTCAAACAAAAGATGCGGAAATTTTGTTAATGTTTATGAAATTATTATAGTTCTTTGCATTTCAATAGATAAGAGTATCATAAGAACAAGATCACTGAGAAATACACATTCACAAGAGACACAACATTTATC
>ML801123.1:185368-196782 GCA_009831015.1 Picea engelmannii | reverse complement strand
AAACCAATACAGATAGTCCTCTCCAAGATATGCACCACTCTTCTTCTCCTCTCTCCAACTGGTAATTGCAGCTTGCCTCATAAGATAATGAGCAAGTGAGTTGTGTGTTAGAAGTGAGGCGCTAGCCTCTTATTTATACAAGACTGGCACGTGTGAGAGGGTTTCACTGGCAGGGATGACCTCTCACTCTGGGTGGGTAAACCCACCTTTATTTAATTCTGGGTCTTCAATAATAACTGTTGGGGCCGACTTCTTATTCTTCCTTTTATAACTGTCCGATGACCAATCCGCAAAAGGGGATTTTGTCCTTATACAATTACCAACATGATTAATCTACAATGGGGATTAATCCTAATAATAAAATAACAATAATAATAAGAATACTCTTCGCAGTTACATTATTTCAACAAATTTGGGCCTGGGAACCCCTCATAGAAAAAGCTAGGAAATGGTGGCACCAACCCGTAGAAAAAAGGACAGAGAAAATATGGACCACCTCAGGACAACCAGTCCAGGCTGCAAGCAAATAAGGACACTGCAAAAGACAAAGAAAGATATCAGGAAGTGGTGTGACTTCCATAAGAGCCCTTGGCATAACATTGTTGATTTCCACTCAAAACACTCACTGGTGGTTGAGGTGAAAGCCTCTAAATCCGATGTGGGTTCTGAATCTGATTCAGAACCATAAAGGGGGAGATGGATCATTGATGTAGAACCCAGTGCTATTGTTGCTACCTCCAAGCTCCATATTAGTGAACCAGACGAGCCAGAGGAAGGCAAGCACCTTTTTAATTCACAGATGTAAGTGAAGAGTACCCCGCGACACTTTATCATTGATAGTGGTAGATATAAGAACCTCATATTAGTATAGGTTATCAAGAGACTCACCTTGCCAACAACGCCACACCCGCAACCCTACACCATCAAATGGATCCACCAAGGAAGTGACATCCACGTCAGCCAACAATGTCCCATGTCATTCGACATCAAGCCCTTCAAAGACGAGGTATTGTGTGATGTTTCCCCTCTCTAATTTTGTAATTTTATTTTGGGGAAACCATATTTATGGAAACACCATGTTGTATATGAGTCTAGGCCTCACAATGTTATTATTACTCTGAACAAGAAATTGTACAGGACATTGGAAGAAGTCCCACCTAGTGATATTTCCTCGATATATGCCAAGCAATGTAGGAAGGTCATCTCTCAGACAGGGAATTTTGTCTTATTTGTGATTCTCTCTTAGAATGAGAGAAATATCACAGCCACATCCAAGGTCTCCACGGCCGACCTCTCCACACAACAGAAGCAAGTGGATAAGGTTGTGGAAGCATACTCGGATATCTTCTCCTCACCTACCAGGGTACCTCTGCACTTCCAGGTCAAGCACCCCATCGATATGACCACTAACACACCATTTCCCAATGGGCCAGTCTACTGTTAGTCTTTTTTAGAGAATGAGGAGATCAAGCAGAAGATCCAAGAACTGTTCCACAAGGGGCACATCTGTCCCATCTCATCACCTTGTGGGAGCCCAATCATGCTCGGACAAAAGAAAGATGGAACCTGACGACTGGAATGATTACCAGGCCCTGAATGATCTAGATTTTATGAGCAGAATGAAATGACTACAGATTATTACCAGATGCTTAACACGGAATAACAGAGATACAGTAAAACTGGTTTTCTATTCAATAAGGAAATAAGCTGAAACTGTAAAATGCAGCGGAAAACAAGCTTGTTGGAATGGTGGCGGATTATCTCTGAGAAGAGATGTGACGGTTGCACTCATTCGCAAGAAGATGATCACAATGATCTCTCAAGGCCTTTTTACAATAAACTCGAGTTTCAAAAACCCTAAACATCCAAAAACCTAACCCTAGGAGATGAAGCGCCAAAAGTCATGTGGGCCCCGTTTGGATAAGTCAGTACATCAACTTCCCGGGGTCGTAACTTTTGAATACAATCTCCGTTTTAGGCGCATGATAGCCCATTAGAAAGATCTATCTGAGGAATACAACAATAACGCAACATACCCCAAAAAACATCTTTTAGGGCCTCAAAACGGCTCCGGAAGTTCAGGACCCGAAAAACTACTAAAAATAGTAAATTATCAAAATTGCTAGAAAGTTGTTTTGAGCCAGCTGGAAAAGGTGGGTGGCCACCGATATCCACCTGGATCAATCCTCCATCCTTAGGAAGCAATGGTCTCCATTGTGTTGAGTTCCCCAATCAGATGAGGAAATTTCTTTTGAATTTGGCCCCGGGTGAGCCACTTGCCTTGGTGCAGGAGTTGCCCTACTTTGACTATTCGATAAAGTTGGATCCTTTGTTGTCGAGTGCCCTTGATCTGTGTGTCCACAATCTGATCACAGGATGCCTATTGTATGCAGTCAGGGTTGATATTTGTTGGTGTCATTTGTTTTTCTATATCTAAGGTGTCCAATAATGGTGGAAAATAAGGCCGAAGGAGGTCCACATTAAACATTGGGTGCAGGCCAAGGAAAGGAGGAATGTTGAGTGCAAAAGCATTATCCCCCATAGCCTTGGTGATGGTGTACGGCCCATAACGGAGTGGGCGAAGCTTCCGATGGGGTCTTGTAAGGCGTTCTTTCTACAGGTGCAACCAAACTTTGTCGCCCACCTGAAACTTATGTGGAACCCGATGTTGATCATGGCACTGCTTGTACTTGTCATTAGACTTCTGTAGGATATCCCGAACCTGTTGGCAGATGTGCTGGATCTTCTCAATGAATCAGGTAACTTTGTCAGCCTCAGTTGGAGCAGGAGAGGAGTCGGTCGAGGTGACCGCAAGGGGAAGTGAAACATCTATGGGACCCAATGGTTGGAATCCCAACCCCACCTGAAAGGGGCTGTGTCCGGTTGAGCTATGCAGGGCTCGGTTGTAGCTATGCTGGACATAGGGAAGACTCTCATCCCATGTGCGAGGGTGCTTGGAATTATACATGCGCAGGATATGCACGATCATTCAATTTATGACCTCGGTTTGGCCATTTGTCTAGGGGTGGAAGGTCGTGGATTTGGTGAGATTGTTGTCCAGGAGTGACCAGAGGCTCGACCAGAATGTGCTGAGAAATCGATTGTCCCGATCTGAGACGATGGTTTGTGGGATTCCAAAATGTACCCAGACTCATTCAAAGAAGATCTTGGTAGTGGCTTCTGCTGTGATGCTTTTCTTGCAAGCAACCAGAATCGCCATATTAGAAAAGCGATCGACAACCACAAAAACACAGTCATTTCCCTGCTTGGTGGATGGGAGGCCCAACATGTAGTCCATTGAGATGGATTCCCATGGTCTATCAGGAGTAGGAAGAGGGGTGTATAGGCCCTGTTTCTTAGTGGTTGGTTTGGAAATAGCGCAAGCAGTGCAAGACCTAATATACTTGCTGACATCCTGTCGAAGTTTCAGCCAGTAAAAATGTTTTTGTAGTATCACCACTGTCTTTTCGACGTCGAAGTGTCCTGCCACCCAATTGTAGTGGGTTTCCCGGATTAGCTTCGCTCGCTCACTTGAGGGAACACATATATGGCCTAGATGACACAACAACCCATCCTGAAGATGGAAATTATCGACAACTGCCTTTGCACCCAATATTTGGTAGGTGGTGGTGAAGTCCAGGTCTGTCTCATAGAGTTGGGTCTATCCAGAGGTCTCATGGCCGTAGGAGTCTAGCACTGTGATGAGTGCTGCGACGGGTGGTCTGCTGAGGCAATCAACGACACGGTTGGTGCTTCTTGTTTTATACTTTATGTTGAGGTGGAATTGTTGCAAGTATGTAGACCACTTTTGATGGCGGTCATTCTGTAATTTTCCTTGTGTCTGCATGAACTGCAATGGCTTATGACCAGTGTGGATGACTGTCTCCCTCCCAAGAATGTAATGTCTCCACTGGTAGCAGGCTTGCACAATGGAGTACATTTCTTTTTCATAAGTAGGGTACTTATGGACAACATCTGATAGTGTCGCACTATGATAGGCCATGGGGTGGTCGTGCTGTGTGAGAATGGCATCCACAACATAGTCTAAAGCATCCGTCTCAATCTCAAAGGGCTTTTGCAGGTCTGGTAGTGAAAGTACTGGGGCTAAGCACAAGCATTGCTTCAAATCATCGAATGCTTGTTGTTGGGGATGGCCCCATGCAAATTCTGCCTTATCACCACCCCTAGTTATTTGGCTGAGGTCCCATGCAATATGGGAGAATCCCAACACAAACCTATGGTAGAAATTGGCAAGGCCCAAGAAGCTCTGAAGCTCAGTGAGTGTGGTTGGGGCTGGACAATCACGGATGACTTGGATCTTGGCTAGATCCACATGTATGCCATGTTGATCAATTATGTAGCCTAGGTAATGGACCCTGTCCATGCCAAAGGAGCATTTTTCCAAGTTGGCATATAGCTTGTGCTGTCGCAGGGTGTGCAGAACCTGCTGAATATGCTACAAGTGTTCGGCCCAAGTCTCGCTGTAAATGAGAATGTCATCAAGATACACCACTACAAAAGTATTGGTGAATGGTTGTAGGATATCGTCCATCATCCTCATGAAAGTGGTTGGAGTGTTTGTCAGACCAAAGGGCATGACCAACCATTCAAAAAGGCCTTCCTTTGACTTGAAGGCGGTCTTCCATACATATGTATGTTCTATCGGGACCTGGTGGTAGGCAGACTTCAGATCAATCTTAATGAATTATTTGGCCCCCATGAATTGATCAAGGAGGTCATCGATTCGGGGAATCAGGTACTAGTTTCTGACTGTGATTTTATTCAGAGCCCGATAATCAATGCAAAGTCGCCAGGTTCCATCTTTCTTATGTACCATCACGATTGGGCTCCCACAAGGTGATGAGATAGGACGGATGTGCCCCTTGTGGAGCAATTCTTGGATCGGTCACTTGATCTCCTCATTCTCTAACAGAGAGCGGCGATAGACTGGCCCATTGGGCAGTGGTGCGTCGAGGGTCAGATCGATGGGGTAATTGACCTGGCAGTGCAGAGGTACCCCGGTAGGCGAGGAGAAGATATCTGAGTATTCTTCCATGACCTTATCTACTTGCTTCTACTGTGTGGAAAGGTCGGCTGCAGAGACCCTGGGTGTGGCTGTGATTTTTCTCTCATTCTGAGAGCGAATCACGAAGAAGACAAACTTCCCTGTCTGAGAGATGAACTTCCTGCATTGCTTAGCAGAGATCAAGGAAATATCACTAGGTGGGATAGCCTCGGGTATCCTGTACAATTTCCTGTTCAAAGTAATAATAACACTATGAGGCCTAGACTCATATACAACATGACATTTCCATAAATAAGGTTGGCCCAAAATAACATCACAAACTTCGAGAGGAGCAACATCACACAATACCTCATCTTTGAAGGGTTTGATGTCGTACGACAGTCGACACTGTTGGCTGATGCGGAGATCGCTTCCTTGGCGGAGCCATCCAATGGTGTAGGGTTGTGGGTGCGGCATTGTCGGTAGGGCCAGCCTCTTGACGACCTTTGCTGATATGAGGTTTTTCTGGCTACCACTATCAACAATGAAGTGCAGTGGGGTGCCTTTTACCCACATCTGGGAATGGAAGAGGTGATCTCCTTCTTCTGGCTTGTCTGGTTTGCCATGTTGGAGCTTGGTGGTAGCAACGGTGGCACTGGGTTCCACGTCAATGATCTGTCTTCCCCTTTCTGTTTCTAACTGAGAGTCAGAACCCACATCTTATTCAGAGGCTTTCACTTCAGCCACCAGTGTCTGCTTTGAGCAACAGTCAGCAGTGTTATGCCAAGGGCTCTTATGGAAGTTGCACCACTTCCCGGTATCTTTCTTTGTCTTTCCGGTGTCCTTCTTTGCTTGCGGATTGGACTACTTTTCCTGATACTATGCATCTTTGCTCTGTCCTTTGTTTTGTGGGTTGGGGCCGCCCTTTCCTGGCTTTTGTTGTGAGGGGTTCCCCGACCCAAATTGTCACGTCTTTTGTTTGAGCTTCTGCTCGATTTTGATGGCATATCGATAGGCCGCGCCCAAGGATGAGATATCCAAAAATTCCATTTCGGTATGGATGTATCTATGCAGAGCACCATGATACTTGAGCACCAGATGTCTCTATGAATATTTGATACCCAGCTTAGTGCACAAGGTATGGAAGATATTTGTGAAATCTGGCACTGCTTGGTCTCTTTCTTACCGCAATGTGGCCCATTTGGTATACAAGTCATCATAACTTCTGACAGGGTAGTATTGTTCCTTAATAGCATCCCTGAAGGATTCCCAGGTGGCCATGACTGTAAATAATGAAGGTTCCTCTGTTTCTTTTTGCTCACAGAAAGTTTCCCACCAATCTTTGACATGGGGAACGGCTTTGAGGAGCGCAAAAATAATCTTTTCTCTATTCGAAAAGTTATGGACAGAGAAATACCCTTCTAGTAGATTCAACCACTTGTCTACAGCATCTGCATCTATCTGACCTTCAAATATAGGAATATCGAAGTTTATTTGTACCTTGAAGGGGGCGGTGCCTCCTCTCGAAGAAGATGCATCACTTGTTGATAGTCACCGAAGGATTAGCGCGAAAGTATCCATCATCTCGTTCCTCTGTTGCGTGAGGGCTTCCTCCATCAACAGATTGAAAGGATCTCCTGTCCCGTCATATTTCTTTTCTCCTTCCATGAGAGGTCGCTTGGGTGTGCAAGAGCTTTTTTCCTCAAGAGAAACAAGCTCGAGACCCAAATCTTTGTACTCTGACCTCGTTGGGGACATGCATTAAGATGACAAGGAGCAGACCGCTCTGATACCACTGATCTGGATTTTATGATCAGAATGAAATGAATATAGATTATTACCAGATGCTTAACACAGAATAACAGAGATACAGTAAAACTGTTTTTCTATTCAATAAGGAAATAAGTTGAAACTGTAAAATGCAGCGGAAAACAAGCTTGTTGGAATGGTGGCGGCTTATCTCTGAGAAGAGATGTGACGGTAGTACTCATTCACAATAATATGATCACAATGAGGTTCTCAAGGCCTTTTTACAATAAACATGAGTTTCAAAAACCCTAAACATCCAAAAACCTAACCCTGGGAGATGAAGCACCAAAAGTCATGTGAGACCCGTTTGGATAAGTCAATACATCAACTTCTCAGGGTCATAACTTTTGCATACGATCTTCGTTTTAGGCGTATGATAGCCCATTGGAAAGATCTATCCGAGGACTACAACAGTTGCACAAATTTTCATGATGAAGTTTTGCAATCGCAACATACCCTAAAAAACGTCGTTTAGGGCCTCAAAACGGCTCTGGAAGTTCAGGACCCGAAAAACTGCTAAAAATAGTAAATTATCAAAATTGCTAGAACATTGTTTTGAGCCAGCTAGAAAAGGTGGGTGGGCACCAATATCCACCTAGATCACTGAATAAAATCACAGTCAAAAACCACTACTTGATTCCTTGAATCGATGACCTCCTTTATCAGCTCACGGGTTAAAATACTTCAGTAATATTGATCTGAAGTCTGGCTACCACCGGGTCTTGATAGAACAAACAAATGTATGGAAGACCGCCTTCAAGTCAAAGGAAGGTCTTTTCGAATTTTTGGTCATGTTCGTTGGCTTGACAAATGCTCTATCCACTTTCATGAGGATGATGGACGATATCCTGTGACCATTCACCAATACTTTGTAGTGGTGTATCTAGATGACATTCTCATTTACAACAAGGCTTGGGCAGAAGACTTGCAACATATTCAACAGGTTTTGCACACACTGCGGCAGCACAAGCTATACGCCAACTTGGAAAATTGATCATTCGGCATGGACAGGGTCCATTACCTAGGCTACATCGTTGATCAACATGGTATACATGTGGATCCATCCAAGATCCAAATCATCCATCACTGGCCAGCCCTAACCACACTCATTGAGCTTCGGAGCTTCTTGGGCCTTTCCAATTTCTACCATAGGTTCATGTTGGGATTCTCCCATATTGCATGGGCCCTCAACCAAGTAACCAAGGGTGGTGGTAAGGAGAAATTTGTCTCGGATCAGTCCCAACAACAATCGTTCGATGATTTGAAGCAACACTTGTGCTCAGCCCCATTACTTTCACTACCGGGACTGTAGCAGCCCTTTGAGATCGAGACATATGCTTCAGACTATGTTGTGGGCGTCATTATCACTCAGCACAACCACCCTGTGGCCTATCATAGTGAGACACTATCAGATGTTGTCTATAAGTACCCTACTTACGACAAAGAAATGCACTCCATTGTGCAAGCATGTCGCCAATGGAGACATTACATTCTTGGGAATGAGACAATCATACAAACTAATCATAAGCCACTGTAATTCACGCAGACAGAAGGCAAATTACAGAATGATCGTTGTTGACGTCGAGGGACTAGAGAGTCCCCAACACCAACATTTCAAACTTTCGTGGGGCTAGGCGAGAAAAGACAAGAATATCACCCTAAGCTTAAATCCCCAGAAAAGAAGGTACATTGAACTCCAAGCCAAATTTCCCTAACCTACAGTCCAAGCATGAATTCCTTTGCCTTGTAATTTTACTTTTTAATAATATTTGATTTTTATGTAATTTATGATTTTTATGCTTTTATGTTTGAGTTTATACATTTGTAACAACGAAATTAAATCCTAAAAGTATTTAAAGAACTAAAAAAAAATGCAAACAATAAGATTAAAAAAAAGTAAAGTCTTTTTTTTTTTTATGTTTATTATCAAGAATAACTAAAACAAAACTAAAAGAAGGGGGAAGTTAGTGCTAAAAATATTAATTAAAAGAAGAACTTATTAAACAAGAAATTCACTAATCACCAAAATTATTTATAAAACAGTATGATGAGTTAACATTTAATTTGCCTTAAGTAAAAATATGTGAAACTACGAATAAAAACTAAAACAATTGGGAAAAATAAAGTAACAAAGCTTTTACCTATGAAGCAAAATGAGAGAATTTTATGTACATCATGTTACAGTAGTCAAGTACTTTTTTTCTTTTGAATATTTTTTCTTTTTTATTTTTAATTTAAAGTGTTGAATTAATGTACATGGAGAAGCCAAAATTTGACAAAAAATAAATAAGAAATAAATTCAAAGCTTAAGGATTTAATCTCAAGTTAAAATTTCTCCTCATACAATTCATGGAATTCTGGAATTACAAATATCTATGAAGACTTGGGCCAAGTATATGGTCTTTATGCAATATAGAACAAGTTTACAATAGAAGACCAAAAGAGAAAAGAAAGAAAAGAGCTTAGCCAAAATGGGATTCAACGATGGCGGTGATAACACAAGGTGAGGACCTGCACATCAAAAATTGATTAGTGTTGAAATCAAATAAAGCTTAAATACAACAACTGACAAGAAAGGTGTTCACCTTATATAAAACCCACAAAGCTTATCCTCGCTTTGACCATTCACTGCTTCGCAATACCCCCTTGTTACCGAGAATCCCATCAATCTCTGCTACAAGAGAGGATGGATGGTACATTTAAAAGAAAAACCTCACTGCTCCAAGCATATCTCTGTCAGAATTTTCTCCTAAAATTCTCTTTCCTAAAACTTTTTCACTCCAAAACATTTCCTCCAACTCTGCTTGTTGGGCGGTGCTTATTTTATCTCGTTTGGTGGACGGTTCCTTTAGTTAAGTAGTTTTATAAACCAAATTCAAATTGTCCAGGAACCGTCTTAACATCTTATTAAACAAAAATATATTTTTTTATTATCCCTGTCTCATTTATTTGCGCTTTCTTCATTTTGATACGTGTTTATAATTCTTATATTCCATTTGATATCTCATGAACCCTAACTTATGTGCCTCATGGAAAATATATCTGGATACTGGAGATGTGAAACGAACTCAAAAGCTCCTCTGGTCTCATGAAGATTCTCAAATACAAGTAGTAATGCTATTAAATGTTGAACAGAATTAGGTTTTGTCTTCCTCTTTTCTAATATATCAATCACCTCTTGAGCTACTTCACATGGACCCTTTGATCGCACCTTCGATGCCACAGACTGGAAAATACCACCTTCAACAAGTGCGTTCAATGATTCAAGAAACATATGCCTCAATCTTGCATCATTTCAACAACCTGTGGCCATCTCCTAAGCAATGAGTTCCCGCTTCTCTTCATCTAGCATGAGACATTTTCCCATCCCAAGGTCTGCTTTCTCTTCACATATTTCCTGCAAGATATTGGCTTAAGAAGCAAATGTTTCAATCTTTTTTGATAATTTTTCCCATTGGCAATGTGGCTCGATATCATTGTCTTCAGCTGAACCATGTTGAGATGATCGAACAAATTTAGGCACCATTTGTTTCATATCAATATTGTTAACTTGGATCTGTCCCTTACGTGTATTAACTTTGGACTGAGATTCACTCTCCAGATGAAATCCATTTGTAACCTGCAAATTTTTAGCTAACAACCTTTTAACAAAACCTGATGCGATGTCGCCACCTTCAGAAGTATCAATCGGAGAACCTCAATCCTCCAATATTTCACCTTGAACCTTATTTTCTGGCATTTCATTCTTCACAATTGTCATTCGACTTGGAAATTCGTCAGGGTTCATAGTCACTTCATAACTGATTGTAAGCTATGTTGCTCATTGATTGCTTTGCAATGGCACATTCGTAAGTATTCCTAGGCGACTGGTTGTTGTGTCACAAAGGAATAAGTCTGTGCAAACATATTTATCAGCAATCACCAATGGTCGACATGGCCACAATATTAAGCAACATACCCACAGGGTTGTTCTGTATTCACAAATATGCTCATAAACTCTCCAATTTTACCTGTACGTCGTAGCTTCCTTAGATCATCAACTATTGTTTCCATTCCTATTACAAGAACAACTGGTATTTTCATAACCCATTCACTTAACCAATTGATAACTTCAGCTAGCATGGAGTAGCGATAGCGCTCTACATCCTCAATTACAATGACAACAGGATCCTTCCTTTTAGCTGGCTCACGATGCCAAGATTGTTAAATATATTGTACCCTCAACAGTATAACCGTACACTGCCAGCTGTACTGGACAGTTGTACTTTCTATTTCTGTCTTGCTTTGAGCATATATAAGCTCAGCTATTTCCTATTGTTAGGATGACTTCTGAATCTCTTCAGTTATGTTCTGTACTTCTTCATACATTTGAATATACTATTCTTTTCTCTCTGCATTTCTCTATCCTTCACAATTTATCATGGTATCAGAGCTACAGCAGTAAGTCTCTTCACACAGTCAGGAGAGCAACTCGATCCTCACAGCGTAGAGCCTCACGGATCTTGAGAGCACGCGTCACAGACTTTTCACAAGGTTTGGAAAGCTGTATGCATTACTCTTTAAAGATCGCCGTGAGAAGTTAGCGGAGGACGCAGAGATC
>ML801123.1:130015-180047 GCA_009831015.1 Picea engelmannii | reverse complement strand
CAGCACTTAGGCATAGTCAGTGCTGCTGATTGTAACTGTTGAGTCTAAGAGGGAGTGTTAAATATATTGTACCCTCAACAGTATAACCGTACACTGCCAACTGTACTGGACAGTTGTACTTTCTATTTCTGTCTTGCTTTGAGCATATATAAGCTCAGCTATTTCCTATTGTTAGGATGACTTCTGAATCTCTTCAGTTMTGTTCTGTACTTCTTCATACATTTGAATATACTATTCTTTTCTCTCTGCATTTCTCTGTCCTTCACAATTTATCAAAGATGCCAAAATTTCCATATTTGGTGTATCAAGAGATGGTGATATAATACATATTGGTCATTTTTTGTTATCATCATTCTATCTTACTCGCTTGTTGCATCTTACTGAGGATTCCATTGGAGAGACAGCTTTGAAAAAAAATTCTTCTGGTTTCAGTTTACTTAATTTGCCAGTTCTTGTGTCATCAACCTCTACCACCGGGCACTCCTTACTTCCGTATTATACCATTTTGCTAGCCAGAAGTGGATCTATTTTTGAGCTTGGTCTCCCTTTTCATATCTTGACAATATGGTTCCATTTAAATGGAAACCATGCATGAATAAATGGATTATTTGGAAAGGAAAAAAAAAATCATAAGTGCAATGATCATCTATTGTACCCATCAGGAGAACATCAAGTCCATCAACCGTCCTCATATTGCATTTATCTATCCGGGATTCTATAGGTGATGTTATAAATTTCTCAGAGTACACTAAATTCGATGCTCTATAGCCTCCAACTACTACCTGCACTCTGTCATCGAAGATGTCATTCTCGGGACAGTCTTTAACCACTATATAATTCCAACAAATGTTCATCATATCATAAAAAATTCAATTGAAAAGGGTATGGGATGTATAAATATTATACATATTTTATTTTGATATGGCATGGGAAATGACAAAACCAAGATCCCAGGAACATATACGTGTACAAAGTCATAACTAAAATATTGGAGAAGATATGGAATAAAAAAAAATAGTAGGGTGATGATAGTAATATGTTTTTTTTTTGGCATCCTAATCAAAAGGCATCTTGTTGCTAACTTCAAGTCATAATTAAATGTTCGAAGATGAATGGGATACATTTTTAAAAATTGTATCATGAAGTAAGTAACATGGTGGGTTTATGAACCTTAAATAGTTGATCCACTATTTCTTTATTAAATAAAGGTCATGGTAGTAAAGTGAGGCATAGGGTGATAATATGAGAAATAAGATCCAAACTCCAATAATTCAAGAGCCTCAATAACTTGATCAAGTACTATATCATCTTTACCAAATGCGTCTGTCCATCTCAGATTATGTAACTTGTGCAATTTCAAAATTGACCGACCATCATGTTTGGCCATTATCCACTTCTCTTTATAATCACAAACATCTTGAATGGTGAAAAACTTAATGATATCATCGAGTTATTAAGGGTCCGACTAGATGGCGAACTTTAAATGTATGGTAGCATCTCAACTAGATTGTGCAAGATTCTATGCAAAATGAGAGGAATCCTAGCAACGCTTTTCCGGCTAAGTATTATTGATAGAAACATCCGTCAACAACCACCATCATAAGTGGTCCACATACTTGCAGTAATTCCACCTCAACATCAAGTATAAAATAGGAAGCATCAATCATGTCGATGATTTCCTCAGTAGACTGCCAGTCGTGGCACTCACCATGGTGCTAGACTCTTGCGGCCATGAGAACTCTAGATGGCCCCAACTCTATGCGACAGACCCGAATTTCACCACCACCTACCAAATGTTGGGCACAAACGCAGTTGTCGCTAATTTCCATCTTCAGGATGGGTGTTTGTATCGTCTGGGCCATATCTATTTTCTATCAAGTGAGCGAGAGAAGCTGATCTAGGAATCCCACTACAGTCGGGTGGAAGGACACTTCAGTGTCTAAAAGACAGTGTCAATGTTGCAGAAACATTTCTTCTAGCCGAAACTTCGACAGGAGGTCAACAAGTATATTAGGTCCTGCACTTCCTGCCCTATTGCGAAACCAACCACTAAGAAATAGGGCATGTACACCCCTCTTCCTACTCCTGACAGGCCATGGGAATCCATCTCCATGGACTAAATTCTGGGCCTCCCATCCACAAAGAGGGAAAATGATTGTGTTTTTTTGGTTGTTGATCGCTTTTCTAAGATAGATATTATGGCTTCCTGCAAGAAGATCATCACAGTAGAGGCCACTTCCAATCTCTTCTTTGAACTAGTCTAGGCACATTTTGGAATCCCACAATCCATTGTCTCAGATTGGGACAGTATATTTCTCATCACATTCTAGTCGAGCCTCTGGTCACTGATGGACACCAAGCTCAAAAAATCCATGGCCTTCCACCCCCAGATGGATGGTCAAACCGAGGTTGTAAATCGAATGATCTTGCATATCCTGTGCATGTATAATTCCAAGAACCCTCGCACATGGGATGATATTCTTCCCTATGTCCATCATAGCTACAACCAAGCCTTGCATAGCTCAACTAGCCACATTCACTTTCATGTGGGGTTGGGATTCCAACCATTGGGTCCCATAGATGTTGCACTTCCTCTTGCAGTCACCTCGACCGACTCATCTCTTTCTCCAACTGAAGCTGACAAATCCACCTATTTTATTGAGCAGATCTAGCACACCCGCCAATAGGTTCAGGATATCCTACAAAAATCTAATGACAAGTACAAGCAGTACCATGATCAACACCGAGTTCCACATAAGTTTCAGGTGGGAGAAAAAGTTTGGTTGCATTTGCAGAAAGAACTCCTTACCAGACCCGATCAGAACCTTTGTCCACTCGGTTATGGGATGTACACCATCACCAAGGCTATGGGTGATAATTCTTTTGAGTTCAACATTCCTCCTTTCCTTGGCCTGCACCCAGTGTTCAACGTGGATCTCCTTCGACTTTATTTTCCACCATTATTGGACACCTCGGAGATAGCAGAATAGTTGAATCCAAAATATCTCAACCCCGACTACATACAACAGGAATCCAATGATCATATTTTGGACAAATGGGTCAAGGGAAGTCTCCATCAAAGGATCCATCTTTATCGAGTTGTCAAACCATGTAGCTCCTGCACCAAGGCAAGTGGCTCACCCGGGGCCAAATTCAGTAGAAATTTCATCATCTAATGGGGGAACTCAACGAAATGGATACCATTGCTTACTAAGGGGGGATAATTGATCCATATGGATGTCGGTGGCCTCCCACCTATTCCAACTGGCTCATTTTTCAAGTTTTCCAGCTCGACAGGTTTTTCCTAGTTTTTCGGTCCCTGACTTTCGGGATCGTTTTGAGGCCCTAAACAACATTTTTATGGTTCGCCACAGTCAATATGTGTATGGATCTCCACAGGAAACATGTGTAGTCCTAGGATAGACCTTTCCAAAGTGCTATCTTGTGCCTAAAACGGAGATTGTATGCAAAATTTACGACCCCGAGAAGTTGATGTACTAACTTACCCAAACGGGGCCCACATGATTTTTGACGCTTCATCTCCTAGGCTTAGGTTTTTGGATGTCTAGGGTTTTTTACATTGTTATTTATCATAAAAATTCATTGAGAAACTCATGGAAATGATCTTCTGGAGAATGAGCACAGTCGTCACATCTATTCTCAAAGATAAGCCGCTACCATTCTAGCAAGCTTGTTTCCACTGCATTTTATAGTTTCAACTTATTTCCTTTTGAATAAAAACTAGTTTTAATGTATATTTGTTATTCTGTGTTAATCATATTTTGATAAAAATTTGTATTCATTTCCTTCTTCTCATAAAATTTGGATCAGTGGTATCAGAATTGTCTTCTCCTTGTCGTTCTTAATGCATGCCCCCAACGAGGTCAGGGTACAAAGAATTGGGCCTCGAGCTTGTTTGTTTTGAGGACAAAATCTCTCACATGCCCAAGTGACCTCTCATGGAGGGAGAAAATAAAGTTGATGGGATAGGAGATCCCTTCAAAATGTTGCTCGAGGAAGCCCTCACACAACATAAGAATGAGATGATGGATAGTTTTGTACAAATCCTTCGGCAGATACCAACAGGCGATGCATCTTCCTCAAACGGAGGCGCCACCCCCTTCAAGATACAAATCAACTTCGATATTCCTATATTTGAAGTTTAGATAGATGCATATGTTGTAGACAAATGGTTGAATCTGCTAGAAGGATATTTCTCTATCCATAACTTCTTGAATAGAGAAAAGATTACTTTTGTTCTCGTCAAAGTCATTCCCCATGTCAAAGATTGGTGGGAAATTTTTTGTGAGCAGAAGGAAACAAAGGAACCCTCATTATTTATAGTCACGATCACACGGGAGTCCTTTAGGGATGCCATTAAGGTACAATACTACCCTTTTGGAAGTTATGACGACATGTATACAAAATGGACCACACTACGGCAAGAAAGAGACCAAGCAGTGCCCGAGTTCACAAATATATTCCATACCTTGCGCACCAAGATGGGTATCAAATAGTCTTAGCGACATTTGGTGCTCAAGTATCATGGCAGTCTGCATAGATACATCCAAGCCAAAATGGAGTTTCTATACATCTCATCTTTGGGTGCGGCCTACCAATATGCCACCAAAATCGAGCAGAAGCTCGAACAAAAGACGCAGCAATTTGGGCCTGGGAACCCCTCATAGAAAAAGCTAGGAAAGGGTGGCCCCAACCCATAGAAAAAAGGACAGAGAAAAAATGGACCACCTCGGGACAACCAGTCCAAGCTGCAACCAAATAAGGACACCACAAAAGACAGAGAAATATGGGAAGTGGTGCAACTTCCATAAGACCCTCTGGCATAACATTGTTAATTTTCGCTCAAAACAGTCGTTGGTGGTTGAGGTGAAAGCCTCTGAATCAGATACGGGTTCTAACTCTGATTCAGAACCATAAAGGGGGAGATGGATCATTGATGCAGAACCTAATGCTATCGTTGCTACCACCAAGCTCCATATCGATGAACCAGATGAGCCAAAGGAAGGCGAGCACCTTTTTCATTCACAGATGTGGGTGAAGGGTACCCTATGGCACTTCATCGTTGATAGTGGTAGCCATAATAACCTCATATTAATAGAGGTTTTCAAGAGATTCTCCCTACCAACAATGCCGCACCCACAACCCTACACCATCGAATGGCTCCACCAAGGAAGCGACATCCGTGTCAGCCAACAATGTCCCCTGTCATACGGCATCAAGCCCTTCAAAGATGAGGTATTGTGTGATGTTTCCCCTCTCAAAGTTTGTAATGTTATTTTGGGCCAACCATATTTATGGAAACGCTATGTTCTATATGAGTCTAGGCCTCGCAATGTTATTATTACTTTGAACAAGAAATTGTACAAGATACTGGAGGAAGTCCCACCTAGTGATATTTCCTCGATATCTGCCAAGCAATGCCGGAAGGTCATCTCTTAGACAGGGAAGTTTGTCTTATTCGTGATTCTCTCTTAGAATGAGAGAAAGATCATAGCCACATCCAGAGTCTCCACAGTCGACCTCTCCACACAACAGAAGAAAGTGGATAAGGTTGTGGAAGCATACTCGGATATCTTCTCCTCACCTACTGAGGTACCTCTGCACTTCTAGGTCAAGCACCCCATCGATCTGAACCCTGACACATTGTTTCCCAATGGGCCAGTCTACTGCCCCTCTTTGTTAGAGAATGAGGAGATCAAGAAGTATATCCAAGAACTGCTCCACAAGGGGCACATATATCCCATCTCGTCCCCTTGTGGGAGCCCAATCATGCTGAGACAGAAGAAAGATGGAACCTGACGACTCTGTAATGATTAACAGGCCTTGAATAAAATCATAGTTAGAAACCAGTACTTGATTCCTTGAATCAATGACCTCCTTTATCAGCTCACAAGGGCCAAATACTTCAGTAATATTGATCTTAAGTCTGGCTACCACCAGGTCTCGATAGAACAAACAAACGTATGGAAGACCGCTTTCGAGTCAAAGGAAGGTCTTTTCGAATGGTCGGTCATGTTCATTGGCTTGAAAAATGTTCCAACCACTTTCATGATGATGATGGATGATATCCTATGACCATTCACCAATACATGTGTAGTGGTGTATCTAGATGACATTCTCATTTACAGCAAGGCTTAGGCAGAACACTTGCAGCATATTCAACAAGTTTTGCACACATTGCGGCAGCACAAGCTATACGCCAACTTGGGAAAATGATCCTTCGGCATGGACAAGGTCCATTACCTAGGCTACACCATTGATCAACATGGTATACATCATCCATGATTGGCCAGTCCTAACCACACTCACTAAGCTTCGGAGCTTCTTGGTCCTTTCCAATTTCTACCGCAGGTTTGTGTTGGGATTCTCCCGTATTGCATGGGCCCTCAGCCAAGTAACCAAGGGTGGTGGTAAGGAGAAATTTGTATGGGTTTGGTCCCAACAACAAGCATTCGATGATTTGAAGCAACACTTGTACTCATCCCCATTACTTTCACTATCGGGATTGTAGAATCCCTTTGAGATCGTGCCATATGTTTCAGACTATGTTATGGGCGTCGTTCTCACTCAGCACGACCACCCTGGGGCCTATCATAGTGAGACACTATCAGATGTTGTCCGTAAATACCCTACTTACGACAAAGAAATGCACTCCATTGTGCAAGCAGGTCTCCAATGGAGACATTACATTCTTTGGAATGAGACAATCATCCAAACTGATCATAAGCCACTGCAATTCATGCAGACACAAGGCAAATTGCAGAATGACCGTTGTTGATGTCGAGGGACTAGAGAGTCCCCAACAACAACATTTCAACCTCACGTGGGGCTAGGCGAGACGAGACAAGAATATCACCCTAAGCTTAAAGCCCCAAAAAAGAAGGCACATTGAACTCCAAGCCAAATTTCCCTAACCTACAATCCAAGCGTGAATTCCTTTGCCTTGTAATTTTACTTTTTAATAATATTTGATTTTAATGTAATTTGTGATTTTTATGCTTTTATGTTTGAGTTTATACATTTGTAACAACAAAATTAAATCCTAAAAGTATTTAAAGAACAAAAAAATGCAAACAATAAGATTAAAAAAAAGTAAAGTCTTTTTCTTTTTTTTATGTTTATTAACAAGAATAACTAAAACTAAACTAAAAGAAAGGGGAAGTTAGTGCTAAAAATATTAATTAAAAGAAGAACTTATTAAACAAGAAATCCACTAATCACCAAAATTATTTATAAAACAGTATGATGAGTTAACATTTAATTTGCCTTCAGTAAAAATATGTGAAACTATGAATAAAAACTAAAACAATTGGGAAAAATAAAGTAACAAAGCTTTTACCTATGAAGCAAAATGAGAGAATTTTATGTACATCATGTTACATTAGTCAAGTTCATTTTTTCTTTTGAATATTTTTTCTTTTTTATTTTGAATTTAAAGTGTTGAATAAATGTACATGGAGAAGCTAAAATTTGCCAAAAAATAAATAAGAAATAAATTCAAAGCTTAAGGATTTAATCTCAAGTTAAAATTTCTCCTCATGCAATTCATGGAATTCTGGAATTACAAATCTTTGTGAAGAATTGGGCCAGGTATATGGTCTTTATCCAATCTAGAACAAGGTTACAATATAAGACCAAAAGAGAAAAGAAAGAAGAGAGCTTAGCCAAAATGGGATTGAGCGATGGCGGTTATAACACAAGGTGAGGACTTGCATATCAGAAATTGATTAGCACTGAAATCAAATCAGGCTTAAATACAACCACTGACAAGAAAGGTGTTCACCTTATATAAAACCCACAAAGATTATCCTTGCTTCGACCATTCGTTGCTTTGCAATACCCCTTGTTGTCGAGAATCTCATTAATCTCTGCTGCAAGAGAGGATGGATGGTAAATTTAAAAGAAAAACCTCACTGCTCCAAGCATATCTCTGTCAGAATTTTCTCCTAAAATTATCTTTCAAAAAAAAAATTCACTCCAAAAATTTTCCTCCATCTCTGCTTGTTGGGCGCTGCTTCTTTTATCTCGTTTGGTGGATGGTTCCTTTAGTTAAGTAGTTTTATAAACCAAATTCGAACTTTCCAGGAACCGATATAACATAATATTAAACAAAAATAATTTGTTTTTATTATCCCTGTGTCATTTGTTTGCGCTTTCTTCATTTGGATACGTGTTTATAATTCTTATATTCCATTTTATCTCTCATGAACCCTGACTTATGTGCCTCATGAAAAATATATTTGGATTCTGGAGATGTGAAACGCGCTCAAAATGTCCTCTGGTCTCGTGAAGATTCTCAAATGCAAGTAGTAATGCTATTAAATGTTGAGCAGAATTAGATTTTGTCTTCCTCTTTTCTAATATATCAATCACCTCTTGAGCTACTTCACATGGACCCTTTGACCGCACCTTCAATGCCACAAAATGAAAAATACCACCTTCAACAAGTTTGTTCAATGATTCAAGAAACATATGTCTCAATCTTGCATCATTTCGACAACCTCTGGCCATCTCCTAAGAAATGAGTTCGTGTTTCTCTTCATCTAGCACAAAACATTTTCCCATCCCAAGGTTCTCTTTGTCTTCACATATTTCCTGCAAGATATTGGCTTTATTTCCGCAAGATATTGGCTTTAGAAGCAAATGTTTCAATCTTTTTTGATAATTTGTTCCATTGGCAATGTGGCTCGATATCATTGTCTTCATTTGAACCATGTTGAGATGATCGAACAGATTTAGGCACCATTCCTTTCATATCAATATTGTTACCTTGGATCTATCCCTTACGTGGATTAACTTTGGACTGAGATTCACTCTCTTGATGCAAGCCATTTGTAACCTACAAATTTTCAGCTAACACCCTTGTAACAAAACTGATGCAAGCCATTTGTAACCTACAAATTCAGCTAACACCCTTGTAACAAAACATGATGTGTTGTCACTACCTTCAGAAGTATCAATCAGAGAACCTGAATCCTCCAATATTTCACCTTGAACCTTATTTTCTGTAATTTCATTCTTCCCAATTTTCATTCGACTTGGACAGTTGTGAGGGTTCATCATCACTGAATAACTGATTGTAAGCTATGTTTCCCATTGCTTGGTTCACAATGGCACATTGGTAAGTATTCCTGGGCGACTAGTTGTGGTGTGGGAAAGGAATAATTTCGTGCAAACATATTTAACCACAATCACCAATGGTCAACAAGCATGGCCGCAATCTTAAGCAACATACCCACATTGTTGTTCTACATTCACAAATACGGTCATAAACTCTCCAATTTTACCCATACGTCGTAGCGTCCTTAGATAATCAATTGTTGTTTCCATTCCTATTACAAGAACAACTAGTATTTGCACAACCCATTCACTTAACCGATTGATAACTTCAGCTAGCACAAAGCAGCGATAGCGCTCTACGTCCTCAATTACAATGACAACATGATCCTTCATTTTAGCTGGCTCATGATGCCAAGATGCCAAAATTTCCATAGCTGGTGTATCACGAGATGGTTATATAATACATATTGGTCATTTTATGTTATCATCATTTTGTCTTACTCTCTTGCTACATCTTACTGAGGATTCCATTGGAGAGACAACTTTGAAAAAAAATTCCTCTCGTTCGAGTGAACTTAATTTGCCAGTTACTGTTTCATCAACCTATAACACCGGGCACTCCTTACTTGCATATTCTTCCATTTTTCTAGCCAGAAGTGGATCTATGTTTGAACTTGGTCGTCCTTCGCATATATTGACAATATGGTTCTAGTTAAATGGAAACCATGCATGAATAAATGGATTACTTGGAAGGAAAACCATTGTCATAAGTGCACTGATCATATATTGTACCCATCATAGAAAATCAAGTCCATGAACCGTCCTCAACTTGCATTTATCTATCCGGGATTTTATAGGTGTTGTTATAAATTTCTCAGAGTCCAGTAAATCTAATGCTTTGTAGCCTCCAACTACTACCTGTACTCTGTCCTCAAAGATGTCATTCTCAGGAGAGTCTTTAACCACTATATAATTGCAGAAATCGTTCATCATATCATACAAATTTCAAGTGAAAAGGGCATGGGATGTATAAATATTATACATATTTTTTTTTTTATATGGGATGGGAAATTCCAAAACCATGATCCCAAGAACATATACGTGTACAGAGTCATAACTAAAATATTGGAGAAGATATGGAATAAAAAAAATGGTAGGGTCATGATAGTAATACATTTTTTATTTGGTTTTGGCATCATAATCAAAAGGCATCTCGTTGCTAACTTCAAGTCATAATTAAATGTTGGAAGATGAAGGATACATTTTTAAAAAGTGTGTCATGAAGTAAGTAACCTGGTGGGTTTATGAACCTTAAATAGTTGATCCACTATTTATTTCTTAAATAAATGGTATGGTAGTAAAGTGAGGCATAGGGTGATAATATGAGAAATAAGATCCAAACTCCAATAATTCAAGATCCTCAATAACTTGATCAAGTACTATATAATATTTACCAAATGCACTTGTGTCCATATCGGATTATGTAACTTCTGCAATTTCAAAATTGATCAATCATCATGTTTAGCCATTAGCCACTTCTCTGTATAATCACAAACATCTTGAATGGTGAAAAAATTAATGATATCATTGAGTTATCGAGGATCCGATTAGATGGCTTTAAATGTATGGTTGCAGCTAGGAGAGATTACGCAAGATTATACGCAAAATGAGGGGAATCCTAGCAACGCTTTGCCGGCTAATTATTGTTGATAGAAATATTTGTCAACAATTTCCAACCAACAGATGTGCGTCGCTTACAGTGTCACGCAAACTTGAAACAATGAACTTATGATCCTTGATTCTCTGAAGGAAAGGGGAAGGGAAGGGTAACAATAGGACTGGGAGCGCCTTGTGTGGGACAAGAAGAGATTGATAGGGTTAGGTGGGATAGGTTATACAACAGGGGAAGACACGATGGAGTTCAAGGGATTCATGGATTGGGACTTCGTGGAATAACTCATGAAAAGTGGTAAGTATGGGAGGGGTTGGTCCTATTGTATAACTCAAAGGGACAAACTCTTTGAATCTTGACAAAATTATTAGAAAGTTGGACAGTGGTCATGAATGTGTGTTGAGGGAACAAATTCCCAAACTTAACACCGGGCATCCACAACATGTATGCTGGAGGCATCTCAAAATGGATGGGACAGAGAAAGGGAAAGAATAATATGGGGATAAGACTGACAACTATGACGAGCGAGGGTGCCTCGCGTAGCAAGCGCATGGTAGACAAGCGAGGGATTATGACAAAAGAAGGCTACTTGGTTCACTTGCAAGTATGATGTCCACCAAAATAGATTTGGTCAATCAGTTAAAAATATATTGATATCCTTTAATATCACCAACCATTTCTCCATCACTTTTGATCATCAAAAGGGGAAAAAATAAAATAAAATAAAACGAACAAAGAATAAAATGAGAAAATAAACTAAATAATTGTGAAATCAACCAAAACTAATCTACCCCTTTTCGAAACTTTTATTATCATTATTTTTTTATTATATTTTTTCTATTTACGTACAGAGGAAAAGAACCATTAGGTTGGACTCAGGTTGGATGAAATTTAGCATAAAGGAATGTGTCACCTGCTTTGCATGCAGATCTTATGACTTGAAAACAAATGCACATGGAAGAAATGTCAACATTCCAGCCAACATATGTGTATGGTGAGGATAAATGACTAATCAATACCCAAAAGAAACGATCACCAATCTCCAAGACATGCCAACCAACAATTGTTTTTCCGGTAATGATGAAGATATAGATTGAGTTAGATTTAGGGTTTAGGGTTTGTACCTTAAAGGGATGATTTATGAATTCATCAAACAATTTATTATCATCTCTGGGGATCTTTCGATCAGGAACAGGGTTGTCATGATGCAAAGAATATTCATAACATGGATTCAAAAACATAAGGATGTCTTTAAAATAGTCATCTTCATTGAAGAAACAAGTGCACTTAGGAGGGATATGCATGCTAGTATCAAATTCTCTAACCTCTCTTAATTGAAATAATGGATTCACAATAATTTCATACAATTTATGATCTCGATCAAATTCATGGAAATCTTCATAATCGGACTCGTCACATGTATCATGAAAGTCATATGGGTATTCATCAACTTGTCTTGACCACTTACTAGCATCATAAACAAATAAAAATGTGTCATAAATAGGTTCGACATAGTTAGAATTGATTTCTTCATTTGCATAATCAAATTTGATGACAGATGATCTTGGGATTGAGATTTTCCATAAGTTTTAAGAAGGTTGGTATTTGGAATATGGAAGGTGGTTTGATATTCAAGCATCATGATATAATCGGTATGTTCTTCACATCCAAGATCTCGGCCATAATTAGTGAGGTTGTTATAAGTAGACCATATGAGAGAAGGTTCCCAAGATATACTCTCAACAAGGTTTGAAGATCGAGATTCAAGAAGGAACATGTGATCCTATAAATTCTTGATGACAGGGATTAAAGAAGACAATTCCTTGTGTGAATCATGAATACCAAAGGAGTAACCTATTCTACGGATTTTCTCTTCGAAGTCGAGGCAAGTGGATAGAGCTAGCTCTAGGTTTTGAACATTTTTTTCTTCCAACCACCATTGGTAAAGAGGAGGTAGAAGTTTGTAGTAATGCAACAGGGCAGCCAAGTTGGTAGGGCGAATGGGAGTAGGAATTGAATTATATAACTTGATAAACCTAAGGTTAAATGTAAGAATGTGTTCATTATCCTTCATATGTAACTAATTAAATCTTTTAATATGATCATAAATATTATCCATGTGCCCAAAGGTAGAAGTAAACCGGTAAGAAAGTTCAAAACAGGTAGAGATGCATCCATCAGGAAGGTTGGCAAATAAAGAAGCGGCATTACCCTGAAGGGAATTCATGAACAATAGCATGAAACTATTATTATCATTTACTCTGAGAATGGTGCAAGCATTTGAAAATGCAGGAATATGTTCAACCACCGTAACAGTTCCATCACCATGAAGGAGAGGCAAATGGTTCTTGAATTTGTGAGGTAAAGGATTAACCAGGTGAGCGAACTTCAAGGGAATGGTCACAAACCATGGGAAATTATTTAGGTCTTCTTCCAACTCAAAAATATCATACTTGAGAATGAATTTCTTAGGGTTAGTATCTGAAACCACAGGGTTACAACCACCAAACAGTCTTCCAATCGGTTGAGACATTGAGATCTAGGAACATTTGAAAAAACAAAACTAGGAACGAACCATTGAACGACCGTCCCCAGTATAGTCACCAAATTATGTTGATGTCGGGAAGAGACGGGAATATCACCCTAATATTAAAGCCCCAGAAAAGAAGGCACATTGAACTCTAGACCAAATTTACCCTAACCTACATTCCAAGCGTGAATTCCTTTGCCTTGTAATTTTACTTTTTAATAATATTTGATTTTTATGTAATTTATGATTTTTATGCTTTTGTCTTTGAGTTTGTACATTTGTAACAACGAAATTAAATCCTAAAAGTATTTGAAGAACTAAAGAAAATGCAAACAATAAGATTCAAAAAAAAAGTAAAGTCTTTTTTTGTGTGTGTTTATTATCAAGTAACTAAAACAAAACTAAAAGAAAGGGGAAGTTAGTGCTAAAAATAAGAAGAACTTATTAAACAAGAAATTCACTAATCACCAAAATTATTTATAAAACAGTATTATGAGTTAGCATTTAATTTTCCTTAAGTAAAAATATGTGAAACTACGAATAAAAACTAAAACAATTGGGAAAAATAAAGTAACAAAGCTTTTACCTATGAAGAAAAATGAGAGGATTTTATGTGCATCATGTTACAGTAGTCAAGTTCATTATTTCTTTTAAATATTTTTTCTTTTTATTTTGAATTTAAAGTGTTGAATTAATGTAGATGGAGAAGCCAAAATTCGACAGAAAATAAATAAGAAATAAATTCAAAGCATAAGGATTTAATCTCAAATCAAAATTTCTCCTCATACAATTCATGGACTTCCGGAATTACAAATCTATGTGAAGACTTGGGCCAGGTATATGGTCTTTAGCCAATATAGAACAAGGTTAAAATAGAAGACCAAGAGCGAAAATAAAGAACAGATCTTAGCCAAAATGGGATGTAGCGACGACAGTGATAACACAAGGCGAGGACTTGCACATCAGAAACCGATTAGCGTTGCAATAAAATCAGGACTAAATACAACAACGGACAAGCAAGTAATTCACCTTATATAAAACCCACAAAGCTTATCCTCGCTTTGTCCATTCGCTGCTTCGCAAGACACCCTGCTACAATCTCGTAAATATTTGCTGAAAGAGAGGATGGATGATAAATTTAAACGCAAAACCTCACTACTCCAAGCATATCTTTGTCATAATTTTCTCCTAAAATTCTATTTCCTAAAAAAAATTCACTCCAAAAAATTGCCTGCCTCCAGCTCTGCTTGTTGGGCGTTGCTTCTATTATCTCGTTTGGTGGAAGGTTCCTTTAGTTAATTAGTTTTATAAACTGAATTTGAACTGTCCAGAAACCGTCTTAACATATTATTAAACAAAAATGATTTGTTTTTATTATCCCTGTGTAATTTCTTTACGCTTTCTTCATTTGGATATGTGTTTATAATTCTTATATTCCATTTGATATCTCATTAACCATGACTTATGTGCCTCATGGAAAATATATTTGGATCCTAGAGATGTGAAACACACTCAAAATCTCCTCTGGTCTCGTGAAGATTCTCAAATGCATGCAGTAATGCTATTAAATGTTGAGCAGAATTAGGTTTTGTCTTCCTCTTTTATAATATATCAATCACCTCTTGAGCTACTTCACATGGACCCTCTGACCGCACCTTCGATGCCACAGACTAGAAAATACCACCTTCAACAAGTGCGTTCAATGATTCAAGAAACATATGTCTCAATCTTGCATCATTTCAACAACCTCTGGCCATCTCCCAAGCAATGAGTTCCACCTTCTCTTCATCTAGCACGAGACATTTTTCCATCCCAAGGTTCGCTTTGTCTTCACATATTTCCTGCAAGATATTGGCTTAAGAAGCAAATGTTTCAATCTTTTTTGATAATTTGTCCCATTGGTAATGTGGCTCGATATCATTGTCTTCAACTTAACCATGTTGAGATGATCGAACAAATTTAGACACCATTTGTTTCATATCAGTATTATTACCT
Source organism: Picea engelmannii (assembly GCA_009831015.1). Lineage (NCBI taxonomy): Eukaryota > Viridiplantae > Streptophyta > Pinopsida > Pinales > Pinaceae > Picea > Picea engelmannii. Next base: position 164,769 of record ML801123.1, on the reverse strand, counting down.
TGTTTCTGTCCCTTACATGGATTAACTTTGGACTGAGATTCACTCTCCAGATGCAAGCCATTTGTAACTTGCAAATTTTTATCTAACACCCTTATTTCACCTATTTCCTCCAAATTTTTAGAGAACCTAGATGCAAGCCATTTGTAACACTTAAATTTTTAGAGAACCTAAATCCTCCAATATTTCACCTTGAACCTTATTTTATGGCATTTCATTCTTCGCAATTGTCATTCAACTTGGAAATTCGTGAGGGTTCATAGTCACTGCATAACTAATTGTAAGCTATGTTGCTCATCGATTGCTTCGCAATGGCACATTGGTAAGTATTCCTAGGTGAGTGATTGTGGTGTGGGAAACGAATAAGTTCATGCAAACATATTTATCTGCAATCACCAACGGTTGACAAGCATGGATGCAATCTGAAGAAACATACCCATAGGGTTGTTCTGCATTCACAAATATGCTCATAAACTCTCCAATTTTACTCGTACGTCATAGCTTCCTTAGATCATCAACTATTTTTTCCATTCCTATTAAAAGAACAACTAGTATTTTCACAACCCATTCACTTAATCGATTGATAACTTCAACTAGCATGGAGCAGCGATAGCGCTCTACGTCCTCAATTAAAATGACAACGAGATCCTTCCTTTTAGCTGGCTCATGATGCCAAGATGCCAAAATTTCCATATCTGGTGTATCACGAGATGGTGATCTAATACATATTGGTCATTTTATGTTATCATCATTCTGTCTTACTCACTTGCTGCATCTTACTGAGGATTCCATTGGAGAGACAGCTTTGAAAAAAAATTCTTTTGGTTCCAGTGAACTTAATTTGCCAGTTCCTGTGTCGTCAACCTATACCATCGGGTACTCCTTACTTGCATATTCTTCCACTTTGCTAGCCATAAGTGGATCGATGTTTGAAATTGGTCACCCTTCACATATATTGACAATATGGTTCCAGTTAAATGTAAACCATGCATGAATAAATGGATTACTTGGAAGGAAAATCATTGTCATAAGTGCATTGATCATCTATTGTACCCATCAGGAGAACATCAAATCCATCAACCGTCCTCAGCTTGTATTTATCTATCGTGGATTCTATAGGTGATGTTAATTTATCAAAGCCCAATAAATCTGATGCTATGTAGCCTCCAACTACTACATGTACTCTGTCATTGAAGTTGCCATTCTCAGGACAGTCTTTAACCACTATATAATTCCAGCAAATGTTTACCATATCATAAAAATTTCAAGTGAAAAGGACATGGGATGTATAAATATTATACATATTTTATTTTGGTATGGCATTGGAAATGAGAAAACCACGATCCCAAGAACATATATGTGTACATAGTCATAACTAAAATATTGGAGAAGATATGGAATAAAAAAAATGGTAGGGTCATGATAGTAATATTTTTATTTTTATTTTTTTGGCATCATAATCAAAAGGCATCTTGTTGCTAACTTCAAGTCATAATTAAATGTTGGAAGATAAATGTGATACATTTTTAAAAATTGTGTCACAAAGTAAGTAACCTCGTGGGTTTATGAACCTTAAATAATCGATCCACTATTTCTTTATTAAAGAAAGGTCATGGTAGTAAAGTGAGGCATAGAGTGATAATATGAGAAATAAGATCCAAACTCCAATAATTCAAGATCCTCAGTAACTTGATCAAGTACTATATCATCTTTACCAAATGCACCTATGTCCATCTCGGATTATGTAACTTGTGCAATTTCAAAATTGATCGACCATCATGTTTGGCCATTAGCCACTTCTCTTTATAATCACAAACATCTTGAGTGGTGAAAAACTTAATGATATCATCGAGTTATCGAGGGTTCGACTAGATGGTGAAATTTAAATGTATGGTAGAATCTCGGTGAGATTGTGCAAGATTCTACGCAAAATGAGGGGAAGCTTGGAAATGATTTGTCGGCTAAGTATTGTTGACAGAAATATTTTTCAACAACCTCCATCAGAAGTGGTCCACATACTTGCAGAAATTCCACCTCAACATCAAGTATAAAACAAGAAGCACCAATCGTGTCGAAGATTTCCTCAGCAGACCGCCAATCATGGCACTCACCATGGTGCTAGACTCTTGCGGCCATGAGACCTCTGGATGGCCCCAACTCTATGAGACAGACCCAAATTTCATCACCACCTACCAAATGTTGGGCGCAAACGCAGTTGTCGTTAATTTCCATCTTCAGGATGGGCTTTTGTGTCGTCTGGGCCATATTTGTGTTCCATCAAGCTAGCGAGTGACGCTAATCTGGGAATCCCACTACAATTAGGTGGGAGGACACTTCGGCATAGAAAAGACAATGGCAGTGATGCAAAAACATTTCTACTGGACGAAACTTCGACAGGAGGTCAACAAGTATATAAGGTCTGTTATTTCCAAACCGAGCACTAAGAAATAGGGTATGTACACCCCTCTTCCTACTCCTGACAGGCCATGGGAATCCATATCCATGGACTACATGTCGAGCCTCTCATCCACCAAGCGGGGAAATGATTTTGTTTTCGTGTTTTTTGATCTCTTTTCTAAGACAAGTACAAGCAGCACCATGATCAACACCGGGTGCCACATAAATTTCAAGTGGGTGACAAAGTCTCGTTGCATTTGTAGAAAGAACGCCTTATCAGACCCCATCGGAAGCTCCATCCACTCTATTATGGGTCGTACACCATCACCAAGGATATGGGTGATAATTATTTTAAGCTCAACATTCCTCCTTTCCTTGGCATGCACCCAGTGTTCAACGTGGATATCCTTTGACCTTATTTCCCACCATTATTGGACACCTTAGAGATAGCAGAACAGTTGAAACCAACAGAGCTCAACCCCGACTGCATACAATAGGAATCCAGTGATCATATTGTGGACAAACAGGTCAAGGGAATTCTCTATCAAAGTATCCATCTTTATCAAGTTGTCAAAGCAGGGCAGCTCCTGCACCAAGGTAAGTGGCTCACCCGGGGCCAAATTCAACAGAAATTTCCTCATCGAATGGGGGAACTAAACACAATGGATACCATTTCTTCCTAAGGGGGGAGGATTGATCGAGATGGATTTCAATGGCCTCCCACCTATTCCAACTAGCTCATTTTTCCAGTTTTCCAATTCGACAGTTTTTCCTAGTTTTTGGGTCCCTGACTTCCAGGGTCGTTTTGAGGCCCTAAACAGTGTTTTTAGGGCTCGCAACATTTATTAAGTGTATGGATCACCATGGGAAACATGTTTAGTCCTCAGATATATATTTCTAATGAGATATCGTGTGCCTAAAACGGAGATCGTATGCAAAAGTTACCACACCGAGAAGTTGATGTACTAACTTACCCAAACGGGGCCCACATGATTTTTGGCGCTTCATCTCCTAGGGTTAGGTTTTTGGATTTATAGGGTTTTGAAATTCTTATTTATCGTAAAAATTCCTTGAGAGCCTCATGGTAATGATCTTCTGGTGAATGAGCGCAGTCGTCACATCTCTTCTCATAGATAAGCCACCACCATTCTAGCAAGCTTGTTTCCACTGCATTTTACAATTTCAGCATATTTCCTTATTGAATAGAAACAAATTTTACTGTATATCTGTTATTTTGTGTTAAGAATCTTTTGATAATAATCTATATTCATTTTTTATGCTCATAAAATCTGGATCAACAAGATGGACCACCCTGTGTCAGGAAAGAGACGAGATGGATGCGCATAGCAACCACATTCTCAAAGATAGCTACCACCATTCGAGCAAGTTGTTTTCAGTTCTGCAGTTTTACCTTTTCAGCCTATTTCATTTATTCAATAGAAGTTATTGTTCATTGGATATATGTTGTTGTTCTTTGTATCTCTTTATTATTGTATTTGGTCTTTTATTCATTTCGTTCCGCTCATAAATCCAGATCAAAATCACCAATGATGACAATTACTCCTAAGGTACCCTAGTACATTCCAACGAATGTGAATAAATGAGCTAAAGTCGAACATTCGTGGAATCATTTGATCAAAGGTAAATGATGTAAACCTATTTCTGAAAGTGAGGAGGCCTGCCATTGAGGCATGTAGGTTCCAAGGTACTAACTATTTTCTAAGTCTAATTATCGAATGATTTGTTGAAGTCAAAATGAAAAGACTCATCAAAGGAGGTACATGATGTATCTTATATCATCCACATGAAACTGACACAGGAAATTGATGTAAGATGGTGGATTAAATGAACACGGATTGACATGAATATGAAAGATGGTAATACTGCAGAATGGTTGGTTTGAGGTGAAACTTCCCTTGAACATTGTGAGGAATGAAAAATTACTTGAAAACATTGACTCGACTGAGAGATAGACCAAAACATAGTGCAATGATCACCGAGGAACTCTTTTGGTGAGCCGAAGGAGTATGAGGACTCATGGGATTTGTATGACTTAGAGACAAGTAGATCACCCAAATGTAGGATGAGATGAAAATAGGTGTCATGTTCAAGGGAGACAACAAACACCTACCATAATTTTTTCCAAAACTTGACCCACTTCCTTCAATCCCCCCCACCCCCCACCATGATTGGAGAGTACCTATCTATTTTTTAATGAGCTTGAGGAGGATAAAATATGCTCGGTATAGCTCATCTTTGATGATTCCCTCATCATATGTTTAACAAACCTGAAGAAGAGGGGTTCGGTCCCATATGGTTCCTTCAATGCATGTTTTACGTGTCCAAATAAGGAAAAATTGATGGTCTATGGATATTCTTTTTCAGAAATTTAGTCCCCCAAGCCCGAAAAAGTGTAAAACCATACAAGGGAGAACTCTTCTAGTCATGATTGACTAGAGTATACCTTCTTCATAGTTAGTCTTACGAGGCCGAAAAAGGGGTAAACTACCACTCAAAATAACATTCTTCGTGGTTTAATGAGCTCAAAGGACGACGAAGTATGCTTGTAGTCTACTTAGTTTTTTAACGAGATTGAAATGAAGAATGAAATTGTGCTCAAAGTTGGTTTCATTTTTTATGAGCTTGAAAACGAGAATAAATTATGCTCGGTGTAATACCCATGAATGAGCCTCTTCCCAACATGATGTCCAAAGTTTGGTACGTTGATTGATAACTATTGGTGGGTTTTTTTCCAACATGATGTTCATAGGTTGGTACTTTTCCCACAACATCATCATAAGAAGTTGGTATTTTAACTTCAGTATGATGTTCATAGGCTGGACACATTCCCCCCAAGCTTTGGTCCATCCATTGACTCTTCTTCTTCACTCATGTAGACCTCTGGCTACTAATAGGGCTAGGTTCACCAAAGAGGGAGGAAGAAAGAGTATCAATTGAGACAGGCGAAGGAAGGGAAGGTTTAGGTACCATATCTTGTGGAAGATGGGACTCTGTTTGACTAAGTGACATGATGTCACCTAGTGTTTCAATGGTAGATGGGATAGGCACTACCCAAGGATCGAACGATTCAAAGGATCATTGCATCGTATCTTTAATCATGTTTAACGTGGAAACCTCATGTGGGGGATCAGGGGGAGGTAAGGGAAAAACTCCCATGAGTGAGGAATCCTTGAGGATACCTACCCCCACATTTTCTCACTTAAGCTCAGACTATCCTAGGAAAGGGATATTATTCGCTGCAGAATTATTGAGATCTGTTATGCAATAATCAAGTTGGTCAATAGTCACAATTTTTCCTTGATGGGAAAATTGGAAAATATGAAAGACTGAAGAAGCGACGTCACTCATCGCATAGAACCAACTGCGACCAAGCAACAAATTATAATTTAGGGGCGCATAAACCACTTCAATGTCGATAGAAACAACTTTTCCCTTTAATTATACATTGAAATATTTCAATATTCCGTAAGGTTGGAAACCACATAAATCAAACTCTTTAAGCGTGGTAGGAGACTGGAGAAGTTTAGGAGAACCAATGGCTCTCCAACATGACAAAGACATGACACATGTGGAAGCTCCTTCATCCAAAAAAATGCAATGGATGTGTTGAAATATTGTAACTGCGAAGAATATTCTACTTATTATTGGGTTATTATCTTATGGATCAATCCCCTTTTGTGGATTGATCATGTCGGGATTTGTATATGACCAAATCCCCTTTTGGGGATTGGTCAAACCCTAATTAAATGATGTTAATTGAGAAGTTGGTCCCTAGGGCTAATTAAAGTGGTTTTAGCCACTAGTTGGAGAAGTCAACATTGCCTAATGAAGAGACACCACCCTAGCACTCCTTAGCTAGTATAAATAAGAGAGGTTAGCACCTCATTCACTCACTCATTGAAGTCACTCATCTAGTGCACAAGTTTGAAGGAAATTGTAGTAAGAAGAAGGAGAAGAGAGAGGCACATTGCTCAGTCTTGGATATTTTCTAGTGTTTGGTATTTTATCTTGACATTGTATTGGCAATCTATATTAAGGAAGTTTTTGCTGGGTTTTCTCCCCCGTGAGGGTTTCCCAGGATGAAATGATGTGTACCTTGTGATTTTGTTTCTTTCAGTGATCTTGCTTATGCTATTATTGTATAGTAAATTGAAAAGAACTTAATAGAAACTCTAAATTTAACATGGTATCAGAGCTTGACTAAATAGAGCACCTTTCACTAGGTAACCAAAAACGTCATTGTTGTCGTACAAGAAAATTAGGGCTTTTGTTGGAAGGGAATTTCAGCCTAAAAACCATCTAGGGAAGTGTGCCCTAGCCTAGAGAACGCATTGGCAGCTTGAGCACACCTTTTCAATGGTCAAAGCCTCAGAAAAGTGAAATCCTAGTTTTCATTGTTACCAGAAAACCAGGAAACCAAAACCAGTACTAGAAGTATCAGTCCATATTTGCGCAAGTCCACTTTCAAGGGGTAAAAAATAGATTTTCTAAAAACATAATGCACCAGCGTACTCACCTCATCTCAGCGCACCTCCTGGTAAGTTCAGATTCAATTTCTGAGCACTTTCAATTTTTGGTCATTTTCCCAGCTCCATGTCAAGATGCCTACAAGCACCAAGCTTGTTGACAAGTTAGAAGATGTGGAAAAATTCAGTTCCTGGAAGTATAGGATTTCACTCATTCTTGAAGAGAATGACCTTGCAAAATCCATAAAGTAAAATGTACCAGAACCCGAATAAGCTACAGCTAAAGCAAAGTACAAGAAGGATATGGTTCAGGCCAAAAAGAATCATTGTAGACTCTATTAAAGAACGCTTGATACCTCAAGTGGATTCTAAGAATACTCCAAAATAGATTTCGATTCCCTAAACAGAATGTATGAAGGAAAGAACATTAATCGAAAGATGAACTTGAGAACCCAACTCAAGAATACAAAGATGCAGAAAGGAGAAATAGTCCATGACTATTTATTTAAGATTTATCAATTCAAGGAATGGCTAGAAGCAATTGGAAACAACCTATATCAAGATGAACTCATAATGAAAACTCTTAATGGTCTCACAATACCTTGGGATGTCTTCATCCAAATTATTTGTGCAAGAAAGGAGAAACTCCAATTTGACAGTATTTGGGAAGAATGTGTTCAAGAAGAAGCAAGAGTAGCTAACCAAGAAGATGTACTATTAAGGGATGAATACCAAGTTGTAGCTTCTCATGCTAAAGGAGGAAGGAAAAGGTATAATTTCCAAAAGGATACCCACCACCATAAGGAATATCACTCCCCAAAGAGATTCACCCATTTCCATAAAGAATCTCACCCTTCAAGGAGATTTCATAAGTTTCTGAAAGGTCAAAGAAGAGAAAAATATTTATCCTCTTATCAACGTTATCATTAGATATTAAGGTTTTTCAAATGGGGTGTCAAGCTAAGTGGGCTTGATTGTGGGTAAAACTCCATAGTTAAGCGCGCTTGAGCCAGAGGTGTCTTGGGATGGGTGACCACCTAGGAAGTCCTGGTTACTGGGTGAAAGCCCCAGAAGTGATGATTGATGCTATGTGATTCATTTTGTTGGTTTCAATCCCATTTATTCACCCCTGTGAGCATCACTCGATGAAATGAGTGCTAAGTGAACTATTCAAATCATGAGAATTATTGGTCAATTGCAACTAATACTCATGGATATGGGTCATATATTAATTACTTACACTACACAGTTAATCTGTATATTGCACTGCAGAAGTCCCTATATGCTTAAATAATAAGAATGAAGGGAGATCTAACTGGGTAGTTCATAAGGCACAGTAATTTCTAAGGTTTTGCAAATGGGGTAGAAAGCTAAGTGGGCTTTATTGTGGGGAAAACTCCACAGTTAAGCGCGCTTGAGCCAGGGGCGTATTGGAATGGGTGACCACCTGGGAAGTCCTGGTTACCATTTGCAAGCCCCAGAAGTGATGATTGATGCTATGAGATTCATTTTGTTGGTTTCAATCCCATTTCTTCACCCATGTGAGCATCACCCAATGCAATGAGTGCTAAGTGGAATATTCAAATCATGAGAATTATTGGTCAGTTGCAACTAATACTCATGGATATGGGTCATAGATTAATTACTTACACTACACAGTTAATCCCGAAAATAATATCTAATATCTTGCACTGCGGAAGCCCCTATATGCTTAAATGTTATCATTGTGATAAGATGGGACATATTACTAAGAATTGTCCAGCCAGAAGAGAATAATACCAGAAGAGAAATAACAAAAGACATCATGCCCATACAGTTGAAGATGATGAGCCACCCACGAAGATGACTAAAGAAGAGATTGAAAACTATGTTTTATTTTCTACCCTCTCATGATTTGTGTCACCTAGAGAGGATACTTGGCTCATAGACAATGGTGCCTCTAAGAACATGATAGGTCAAAGAGACATTCTCTCTAACCTTATAGAAAAGAAATTTCCCTAGAAACTTACACTCGGAGATGATTACTAGTACCTTATCAAAGGAGTGGGAGAATCCAACTACAAACTTGATCCAAGGACCCCGATGAAGATGGAGGATGTACTATATGTACCAAGTTTGACAAAGAACTTACTTTATATATCATCTTTAGATAATAAAGGCTTCAGAGTTGCATTCATAGATGGTGAAGTTCTTATGTGGCCTAAAGGAAAAACCATACAAGATCCAATTGTCATTGGAACATAAGAAGGTGGCATGTATAAGTTAAATGGTCACTCAGATACAACTTTGACTCACTCCACTAAGAGTCCATGTGAAATTTGGCATAGAAGACTAGCTCACCAACTACAAATCCTTACCACATGTGAGCAAGGTAGTTACAATTCTACCATAATTCAAGGTTGATCATGAAGGTGTGTGCAAGGGATGTGCACAAGGAAAGAACATAAATAATCCTTTCCCAAAGAGAGACAATAAATAAGAAGGAATCTTGGATCTCATCCACTCATATGTATGTGGCCCAATTCCATCAACCTCTCTTAGTGGGTATGTATACTATGTGTCATTTATTGATGATTAATCTCGCAAGACTTGGGTTTATTTCTTGAAATCAAAAGATGAATTATTTGGGAAGTTCAAGGAATTCAAAGCCTTGATAAAAAATCTCTCTGAAAGAAAAATCAAGATACTCGGGTTAGATAATGGAGGATAATACACCTCAAAATAATTTGTAATCTTTTTCAAAGATGCAAGGATTAAGAGGGAGCTCACCATTCCCTATAATCCTCAGCAAAATGGTGTAGCAGAAAGAAAGAATAGAACAATAATGGAAGTTGTGAAGACTATGATCCACAATCAAGATCTTCCAATGCACCTATGTGCAGAAGCAGCAAGAACAACAGTTTATGTCCAGAAAAGATTATCCCATAGTGCACTTAGATTCAAAACCCCCGAATAAATGTTCTCCAGAAAGAAGCTAGAAGTAATCCATCTCAAGATATTTGGTTGTCTAGTGTTTGTACACATTCCGAAAGAAAGGAGAACCAAGATGGACCCTTCAGGAAAGAAGGGAATATTTGTTGGATAATGTGAGGTCTCTAAGGCCTTCAGAATTTACATACCAGGTTAGCATCATATTGAGATCGGTAGAGATGTAACCTTTGATGAAAATGCAGCACTCAAGAAATCAACCTGTATATGAAGAGATTCCATCTTGAAGAAGTATATGAAGAAGAAATTGTAGCTCCTAGAGTTGCAGAACCAGTGAGGGAAGTCACAGTTTCCCCTGATGATGAGATTCAATAATATCATCATATAACAGAATCTCAAGAACCTCCCCAAATGAATATCTCTCACAAGAGAAATCCATCTTGGGAGAGGGAACTTATTCAATATGGAGAGAAGTATGGTGCCACAAAAGGAACCATGAGACAAGTCAAGAAACCTAATCCATTCTCCAGTTATATGGATTTGATGTGTGATCTCATAGAAAAGGAGCCTACATGCTTTGAAGATGCCATTCAGACGAAAGAATGGGTGGATACCATGACAGAAGAATACCAATCCATTAGAAAGAACAATGTATGGGAAATAGTTCCCAGACCAAAGGACAAAGATGTGGTATCTTCCAAATGGTTATACAAGATAAAAAAAATTGCAGATGGAAGTATTGAAAAACATAAAGCAAGGTTTGTATCTCGTGGCGTTTCTCAAAAGGAAGGCATTGATTATGAAGAGACGCTTTATCCTATATCCAGATACACTTCTATCAAAACCATCATAGCTCTTGCAGACAAGATGAAGTGGAATTTACACCAGATGGATGTGAAAACAACCTTCTTAAATGGTTTTACTGAAGAAGAAGTCTATATAGAACAACCTCAAGGGTTTGAAGTTGAATATAGAAAGACTCATGTCTGCAGGATGAAGAAGGCTCTGTATGGATTGAAGCAAGCTCCTAGAGCTTGGTATGGAAGAATTGATAGTTTCCTGACGAGCTTGGGCTTTACCAAGAGTAAATTTGATTATAACCTTTACTTCAAGGTTATGAATGATGAGCCATTTATATTTTTGTTGTATGTGGATGACTTATTCTTAACTGGAGAAGAAAATCTCATCACAAATTGTAAGAAGAAGCTTGTTGCAGAATTTGAGATGAAAGACCTAGGCATGATGCACTATTTCTTAGGTCTTGAAGTTTGGCAGAGCCCAAAGAATATCTTCCTTAACCAAGGGAAGTATGCAGCTGAAATACTGAAGAGGTTTGATATGTTAGAGTGTAAATCCATGAACATACCCATGGAAACAAAGTTGAAGATCCTGGTTGATACTTCATCAAAATTGGTTGATGTTACTCTATACAGACATATTATTGGTCTATTGATGTCTCTAACAAATACCAGGCTTGATATATTCTTTTTTGTGAACACCTTGAGTCGGTATCTGGTAGATCTCATATGTATTCACCTTACATCTACAAAACATGTGATGAGATACCTTAAGGGTACATTGGACTTTGGTCTCTGTTATACTGAATATATTGACTCTAGACTGATTAGTTATACTGATTCAAATTGGTCTAGAAGTGTTTCTGATAGAAAGATCACTTCAGGATGTTTTTTCAGCCATGACTTCATGGTAGAGCAGGAAGCAATCTAGTATTTCTCACAACACAGCAGAAGCAGAATACATTGTTGCATGTTCCACCAGTTGTGAAGCCATATGGATTTGGAAGTTGTTGATAGGTCTATTTGATTTGGATATGAAATAAACCTCGATTCTATGTGATAAACAAAGTTGCATAAAGATGACGAAGAACCATGTGTTCCATGATAAGTCTAAGCACATAGAAATATAGTATCACTACATTCGTGATATGGTGCATAGGAGAGTTGTAAAGCTCCAATATGTTGGCACAGATGAGCAGGTTACAGATGTGTTGACCAAGCCTTTGTCCCATGTAAAGTTTGAATACTTTCGAGACAAGCTTGGTATAGTCTGAAAGGACCTCCCTCAAAAGGGGGAGTGATGTTGATGATACTATGGTATCTTGACCAACAACGGGTAGCTCAATTAGGATTTTATATCCTAGGAAACTTATCATCCCTGGACAGATCCTGAAGGTCCGATAAGGACAGTCTGTTAGATTACATGTGCATGTATATGCCAGTCGTGGTCAATAGTGGTAGCTCCATTAGGATTTTTATAATCCTAGGGAATCTTATGATTCCTGGGATAATCCTGAAGGTCCGGTAAGGATGCTCTGTCAGAGTACCACGTGGTATCTCCGTTAGGATTTTATATCCTAAGGAATCTTATGATTCCTGGGAATATCCCTAGGGACTGTCAAAGTACCACAAAATGATGTTGTTACACCTGGCTCATTTTGTTGACCTATGATGGTGATGTTGTTGTTCCAACTTTGTGTTGTTGATGATGTTGTTGCTCCAGCCTCGTTCTGTTGATGATGTTGTTGTATCAGCTTTGTGTTGTTAATGATGTTGTATAAGCCTATTGTTTTTTATGTTGTTGTTATATCTTTTATGCTAACTGATGTTGATGTTTCAAACTCCAACTCCATGTTGTGAATGATGATGATGATGATGCTATTCCAAATCCATGTTGTGAACGATGATGATGATGATACTCCAGCTCCATGCTGTGAATGATGATGTTATTAACGATCAGAAAAACTTTTGATGATTTATAGATGTGTCATTCAGTGTTCCAGATGTTGATGATGGTGTTTCCCTCTCTCTCCTGATGATGTTATAGAATACCCTTCTTGTTAAGGGGGAGTGTTGAAATATTGTAACTGCGAAGAATATTCTACTTATTATTGAGTTATTATCTTATTGATCAATCCCCTTTTGTGGATTGATCATGTCGGGCTTTGTATATGACCAAATCACCTTTTGTGTATTGTTCAAACCCTAATTAAATTATGTTAATTGAGAAGTCGGCCCTTAGGGATAATTAAAGTGGTTTTAGCCACTAGTTGGAGAAGTCGGCCCTGCCTAATGAAGAGACACCACCTTAGCGCTCCTTAGCTAGTATAAATAAGAGATTCTAGCCCCTCATTCACTCACTCACTCAAGTCACTCATCTAGTGTGCAAGTTTGAAGGAAGTTGCAATAAGAAGAAGGAGAAGAGAGAGGTGCATTGCTCAGTCTCGGATATTCTCCAATGTTTGGTATTTTATCTTGGCATTGTATTGAAAATCTATATTAAGGAATTTTTTGTTAGGTTTTCTCCCCCATGAGGGTTTCCTGGGATAAAATGTTGTGTACGTTGTGATTGTGTTTCTTTCAGTGATCCTTCTTATGTTATTATTGTCTAGTAAATTGAAAAAAACTTAATAGCATCTCTAAATTTAACAGGATGCTATTCCCATGAACCATAGCTTGAATTTGAAATGACAGGTGGTGGGAGAGCCTCGGTTTAAAAGAGTCAAGATTTAGCAAAATCATATTTGACTCCTCTGAATCCATAGCTCTAATGGTTGATAATAGGTTTCTACATTGACTTGGAGAGTTTTGTAGAACTTCAAGTGTTGACATAAAACAAGGTGCTTGTGCCAAATCTTCAACAATGTTGTAGTTTTGAGTAGCACAAGTAATTGTGTTGAAAATAAACTTTCTAATTGTTCCCTTGGGCAGAAGGAACATTGAGTCAACAACAAACCTTTCGATCTGAAGAGGGGTGGAATATGGAGGAGGGGTAGAAGTGGATGGCTTATCAATAGCACCTCCATTGGCATGATCTTCTGGAGAAGTGTCATAAGTATTAGCTCTGGTCACTAGACTAATTGTCTCTTTACACATAAATATCTAAGTGGTGCTTGAGGAAGCATCCCCATGATGGGAATGACCTGTGTTGCCCCCTTGCGGAGGGGAAAGATTTTGTGCAACCATTTGTTGTTGTTGAGTTAGGAAAGGGTCAGTTAACATTGTAGCTAGGGAGGTGCCCTTTAGAAATTTAACAACTTACTCATGATGAGAGTAGTATTTCATGTAGTGGTCCTCCATACAAATCATGCAGGGAATCTTAGCTTTCCTTTTTCAGTTGAGTATCAGTCATTTTTGTACTCTCCGGTTGGTTAGAAGATTTCTTGGATTTACCCTTGTTTTTCTTCTTACCTCTAGGTTGTTGAGATGAAATGGAATGGACTGCATTCACCTCAAATGTTTGTGTAGGAGAGGGAGTAGCTTTTTTGTTGGTCATGGAACCCACCATGCCATCGGCATGGGATTCCAGAGCAAGTATTGACGGATCATTTGATGGGAGAGGAACATGAGGGATCATATCGTAAAGTGTGTCGGACTAGGAATATACCAAGTCCAAATATTGAGCACGACTAATCATTTTCTCCTCAATGACAACACCGCCCATGGTGACATATATAGCAATGGGTGGAAAAAGTTACTTGGTAAACCAATCTTCCAAGAGTTGGTCTGGAATATTAGCTTTGATCAGTCATCACTATCACCTCCATTCATGAATATGACATAAATATGGGTGGAGGTGGATTATCTAAGCAAGGTTAATAGCTTTGTACTGGTCTCATATCAAATCGGCAATTGGAAATGTGTCAAAAAGGTCATATCTAGTGAATTAAATTTGATAGAGTGTCGTGACAGCTCGATATACCATTTGGTTGTCGAGCCTATGAGACTTCTCTGGAAAATTCTTAAATGAATGGAATCATCCATCAAAGAGTTCAAAGAACACCAAATATGGAAGTTCATTAAGTAGTTATTAGGATCTTCTCCAGGCTTCCCGTCAAATTTTGGGATTTGGAATGTAGTTTGGCAAGGATTGGAGGCCAAAACAGAGCATGCAATATGGGATCATTGGTCAAATGTGACAGATCAGAAATATCTAATGTAGCCAAGAATGGAAGCTGTTGGTTAACCTGTGGATACTAGTAGTAACCATGTGACATAGGAACATCGATAGGACCATATATAGGTTGTGATAGGATGGAAAAAATAGATGGTCCTCCCATGTGTTATGACTAACCGGATGTTCCTCCTATGTATTTTGGCTAACCTGAGGGTCCCCCCATGTACTTCGGTTGACCCAATGGTGTCCCCATGTACTGTGGTTGACCTAATGGTCCCCTCACGTATTGAGGTTGGCCTAATGGACCTCCCATATACTGTGTTTGAGGGGGTTGTTATGTTGGAATCATGGGGTTCACGTATTGATTAGGCAAAGTTCCTTGCTTAGGAATTCCCATCAGATTAGATTGAACCCATAAAGGATTTGAAAATCTTGGATATGGTCGTCCAGGATAAAGGCCTATGGTAGTAAGGATGGAAGGACTTGCAGGAGCAGATTTCCCTCGGGTTTGTTGATGTTTCCCCCACATAGGATTTTTCCCCATGGCTGAGGGTTGTGCCCCAGCAAAATGTTTCCCTCCATCTAAAGGTTTCCCCATAGCTAAACGTTGCACCCAAGCTAAAGGTTGGCCTCCCATTGAAGATTCACCTCCAATAAAAGGTATAGAAGAACTCCCCATTTGTAAAGTTGGAGATGTGGGTTGAGTAGCTTGTGTAACTGTGGTTGTGTGAATGACTTAACTCATGGCCATATGACCAACAGAACGACCAAGTAAATCATTTTTTGTATGCATATGTGGAAATAGTGAAGAAGGAATATTACCCAACCCATGTGCGAAGAGAGGTGTATGCGCAAGTGGTTGTGTCAGAGTAACCTGGGTCACGAATGTTCCTAGTAAAGAAGAAACACCAGCCGTAGCAGTCTGTGCTCTTGCAGGATCAACTAAAGGAGTTGTGGATAAAGGCAGTGAAACTCACAATTCCTCTAGAAATCCAAATGTTGGTGGGTTCATGCTAAAATATTTCCTAGTGGTTGAATTGGCTAGTAAATGGTAAGAAGAATAAGCATCAAGAAATCTCATGGATGGTTTTTCAACAAGTAGTGAGTTGATTGGATTAGTAAAAACAGAATTTGAGTAATATACAAGGCCTTCCATGAAGGTTGTGACCGGTTCTTCGGTGTGTTGGTCAATTCCAGGAGCTACACTCTCGGTTTCAGAAGTCAGTTTTCCGACCATTCCTTCGTTAGAAGGGTCATGTCGAGGTTCCTGAACTTCAAGATCCAAACCTTGCATTATGTGAGATCTTTGAATCCCTTGATCGGCCATGGTGAAAGTAAAATAACAATCCTTAAGGCCAACTACGAACTCTGAAAGCACACACCCCTAAACAATACCTACAAGTAATCAACCAAACAAACAGTAGATAAAAGGATCTTCAGAAGACAGGACATCAAGACGTCAGCGAAGATATGAGAAGCAGTTACCCCAACCTCCATGTAAATACTTTGTGATATCACCCTCCAAGGGTACTAAAAGTGTGATACAACATCTGCCCGAGGTACCATGGGAATCCCCCCATAGTCACCTATGTAGATACCTAGGAAAGGCCACTAAGGTTACCAACTCGTAGTCGGCCTCCAGGGGGTACAGTCGATAGTCGAGACCGAACATATGGGAAGGATATCAAAGTCCAAAGTTATTCAAGAGAACTAAAGACAAGTGGACCGGTAAGACTCCTAAGGACCCCAAATGGATTTGGGATTCACAAAGCACCGAAACCAAATGAAACCAGTAGTTTCTCAAGAAAAACCACCAATATACACTCTTTCCACTACGATTGGTAAAGCTTTGGTGGGGTAATCTTTGATGATCTTCCGCACATGACCTAATGTTTATTCCCTGTTTTAGATGGGGTTCCCAGCTATCCCTATATGATAATTGGATTTTTTCACTCTTTAGGGTTCTACGGTCTTGTTTAATAATCTTGGACAATTTACTCACTTTTCATAGTCCAAAGATTCTAACCTTATGCTATTGTTGGTGTACTATAAAACAAAAAATGTCTAGTCGATTTTATTAGCGTGTTGGTTGATTTTAATGGATTTCGTTATTCAAAAATATCCATGGAGATGAAACTTATAATCATGTGTGAGACTCGACTTCAACAAAATGAAAAAAGAATGAAATGCAAACATTTATTTTCTATGAATTTTATCTATGAGAAGGAGAAGAGTTCTTTTGTTCTTAACAAGCACTCAATATCATGCAACTTTTCAATTATCCTCTTAAAAGAAGAGAAGAATGATGCCAAACTATCAAACAAATCTGAAATCCTAAAGCAAATACAAGACTAGCTCTTTCAAAACATGTACCAAAACAAAATTCCTAAGAATGCAAAAATTCATCTTTCTTTGATCGTATATGCAATGAAAACTCTTCAAATGCAAAAACTTTTTTCTTGTTTACTTTCAATTAGGATGAAAGAAATCAATGTTTGACACAAAGGAACACGAAGCCAAAAAAAAACAAATAAAGTGCACTCAAAAGTTTGATGAGAACTGAAAGAATTCATGTGTGAGAAAACATGTTCAATAAAGGACTCAAAATTGTAAAAGAGAAAGGAAATCATTGTTTGAAAACCTCAACAAATGAGTAGCAAGAATCAAAATGCCAAGTTTCAATTCCAAATCAATGAACAAAACTTCAAAATAATTTTTGAAATCAGGATAACAGAAGTTTGAAAACTTTCGCGATGAGGATAAAACCACTAGTAAGACAGACTTTGACCAAAGGATCAGGTTATCCCAAGGAAGTCATGCTCATTCCCTAATTCTTAAGGACTTGCAAGCTCAAAGGAGGCAAGAAAAGTTAGTGATCACAATTCTTTTAATCAAAAAATTTCATAACCAAGTTTAGAGGACTCTAAAGCAAAGATCTATGTGAAAAATATGAGGAGTAGAAAGAAAATTGAGTTGAAAATTGACCCAGGAAGGAGACCAATGCTCCTAAAATGAGGCAAATAGGGCATTGAATAGGGGTCAACGCTCCTCGGGACACCAGCAGGGAGCATTGATAAGGGTTTTCAGCACTCTGCTGGTCACTGTTAGTCTCTAATTTTGTCTTGTTTTAGTGAGAAACCCTTATCCTAAATCCTTCTTACCCACACTTATTTTTTTGTTTCTAGTTGATTTCAATTTTTGTTTTTAGTATTTTATGGTTTGCATTATAGTTTTTGGATAGTTTATTTAAGTTTGATTTTGAAAGACATGGTTTTTTAAAACGAGGTGTCTCCTTATATGCCTGTTTGAATTTCAAACTTTCAAATTTTTCTAAGTCATTAATAGCGCTATGGGAATAAGGCTATTCCTGTAGCGCCAAATAATCATGCCTTGATACGCACCTGCCATCCAGATTTCATTATGATGACACGAATCATGGGTTGAGAGTTCGCATGCATCCACGAAAGCTTGGAAATCATTTGCAAATTCAACCGTTTCACAATCCGATTATTGTGTACCCGCGCAGAACTCATTTTAAATCACCCATTTCTTGATGATCGTTATATTATACCTTCTCAATTTTGTTGAATTCAAGCTTGCAGTGAGGAATGCAGGTATTCGCTCAAAGGGATGGTATACACTAACAATTGCAAGTGGAAAATTTGGAACCCGAGGACGCTAGTTGCAGAATTGTATTTTGATGGCGCTAAAGAGGAGCGGACAAGTTGTCAGAATAGAACCAGAGGGTGTCGAACTTCTTGAAGCATATCCTCAGATGGATCAAAGGTTCATAGATGTTGGGTGGTTTGAATTCCTTACCACTTTTCAGGGTTATGATGAGCAGGTCTCCATGGAGTTCGCTCTGAATTTTGATGGTCACGAGCTGGAGATCGGTAAGATGTTGATGTTAGTGACAGAGCGGACTATTGCAAAGGCTTGCAAGTTGGTGGTTGGAGGAGAAAGATGGTGGAAGAAAGAGCATGTGGTTACAGAATTTGTAAACCAATTCCTGCTTCTAGATAAGCAAAATCTAGATTGGAAAAGGGGAATACCTCGTAGCTGGATTCGACCCGAATGGCACACGGCTCTGATCGTGATCCATAGGTATATCACCTGCGAAGGTAGATTCTCACTGGCCTATATCTACCACATCAGGATACTAATGCATTTAAATGGTGAGTACCCTTTAAATCTCCCTTATTTTCTGCTCAAAAGCTTGACAAAGATGTCAAAGAGAGTGCAGACACTCTCCACCAATGCTTAAAGAAGCCTATTCCATCAAGTCTTAATTAAAACCTTAGTCATGTCTTCTTTGAGCGAATTACAGAATCCCTAGAGCTAACTCATGCAATCTTTAAACCCTATCACTCAGTCCAATAAGAAGAAGAAAATCAAAGGGAGAAAGACGTTACACAGAGCCGAGATATTTTCAATGAAACCCCTGTGAAAGAGAAGATGTCTAATATCAGGGTGGCCAGGAGGAGCAAAAGTAAAATACCTAGGTGGGATCCATAAATTGAAACATTTTCTAAAGAAGATGTTAAAGGGGAAAATGATTCATATAAAGATCTTGATACTCAAACTACAGTCAAGCTTGAAATGCCATCAACCAGTAAAAGGGGTGTTGCAACCAAAGGGAAAAGGGTTAAAGCTGTGTCTGTATCACAGAAACCTAGAAGGAATTCTATTAGGGTCACTAACAAGTATAGACTAAAGTCAAAGGCCATGTTTAACCCATCAATCAAAGAAGAAAACGTCATAGTCATAGAAGATGACTCTGAGAATGCTAAAGCAAGTACCAGGAAAAGGGAAAAAAAAACTTCATTGCCCAAGAAACTAGTCAGCAAAGGAAAAAGAATGATTTCACCACCCACAAGACCTGTAACAAGAGCTTCAACCAAATTAGCAAAAGCTATCAGTGAAACCCTTGAAGATAAACAGGATTACTTTGAAGACTCAGATCGCATATCATATGTGCTTGAAGCTATAGATTCAACAAGTTTTGATGAAGAACATAGCTCGAGATTAGTCTCAAAGTACCAATTTAAAGAAAAAGAACCCAAAGTTTCCTTAAACCTTAATGAACCTGCACCTTTTGAAGAATTCTCAAGATTCAGAGTTAAAATTAGAACTGATAAAGAAAGGATCAAGGAGTTTCAGAAAACAATAAGACAATTAAAGAAAGAAAAGGCGCAGATAGAACAATGGAATGCTCTCCAGCAAGAAAGGATTCAAGGTTTTAAAAAGAAGAAGAAAGAGAAAAGGGAATTTCTCAAAGAACTCAGGGAGATTAATTTCAGACTCTATTGGCACAATGTCGCGCTTACCACAAAGCTCAAACAAAAAAATGCTAAAGCTACTGTTGTGATTATATCCTAAAGGTAACATGGAAATTTGCTACAATCATGATTTAAATGTTTTCCAGGAAATATGGCAAAGCCTACTCATTTTTGGTCAATGAAATGCTAAGACCTCGATCTGTTTTACAAAATCAAACTAAATTCCTATTTTGTAGAGTCAAATGTAAATGCTGGCAATATTCGCAATATCAAGTTGTTGAGTTGTGATCTATTTTGGGCATGTAGAAGCTTTTTTTGAGTGAACTACCTTAGTAGATAGATATTATTTGAATCTAGTCATTAAAGCTATACTAGATGATAGGATCTGGAAGTTGTATAGATAGTTTAAATAGACAGAGGAAAGACTATGTGAAGGTCGAAAAATTGGAGATCTAGGGGACCTTTTTTGAGAAGTTCATTGTAAAAGGCATATATGTTCAATTTGACACTTAATAGCAAAGGCATATGGATGGTTAGAACCTCTTTTTTCTACTCTGTTATTTCTTTATTCATGCTTGAATTCATTATTCAGATTGCAATGCTTTTTTATTCTTGACTGTTAATTTATACAGTGATAATTTCGATGTAGAGATAATTTTTCAAGTTTTGATATCAAGTTGAATGTCTTGTTTCTTTATGACATTTTGAGACGAGAATTCATGTGAAGTTGACAAATTGGAGACTTCATCTTCCTTTTTATTATATTATTTCAATCCATCTATGTGTCTACCTATTATTCAGCCAATGGGATATGATATGTTATGATCTCGATTTTCATGTCATGTTGTAACCTTGAGCTATTTTTCAACCACCCTACAAAAAACCAAATCATAAAACCTCAAAAATACTTTGCAATAAACGAATGATGCCCTAGATTTCCCTCTCAGAGTCAAGTGCAACTTTAGGGACTAACATTTTTGGCGCCCTTGTCGGGGATGAAGAAACGAAGAGATCTTCCCTGGGGAAACAACAAGTTTACATTCAGATCTTGGTGGTGAAAAATATTTTGGACAATTATTTAAGACTGTGATTATTCACCTGGTGACTCCTCTTTGGTAATTATGGCTCCTAAAAGAGAAGGTAAAGGACCTAAAACTCCTCTAAATTCTTCATTATCTAATAAGAGACCAGTAACCAGGAAAAATCCAGATCTTGAGCCTGTTGCAGCAGTTACAGATCCTGAAAAGTTATTAAGAAAACCTAAAGTTCTTTCTGGCCAGTCTTCAATCTTAAAGGGAAAATTATCTTCAGAAATTTCTCAAGGACAATCCTTTGAAAACATCAAAACCCAATTAGATGAAGATGTGAATCCTGAAAGTGAAAATAAACCTGTTATTGAGTCTGATATAGTTTCATTCCCTTCAACTATTTCAGAATTAACTCTAGAACAGTGGAAGTTACTTACTGAACTCATTAAACAAGAGTATCCAGACATTTTKCCTGTGACTGAAACTTCAAGAGGTCACAACACAGATATTAAGAATGAACCAGAGACACCTTCTTCGTCCCTTGGATCTGTCTCATCTGAGGATTTTAGATCACATTATTTTTCTTTTGAGAATCCTCTGTTTCTCAACCCATTAGTTGATCTTAGTCCATAAGAAAAATCCTTATCTGTTAAACATCAAGACTCAAGGACACCTTCTCTTTCATCATTACCAATCTTACTCACTCCCAGAGCTCCAAAAATAGCTAATATGGCTGCAGACAGGATGGACGAAATAGTTGCAGCAAGGTATGCTCCCTTGGTTCTTCCGCAAGTCATGTATGCCTTTCCACCAAATGATTATATGAGATATTTGTCCAAATTCAATGGAGATGGATCAGTTACTGTTGAAGAGCATTTGAGTTCATTTTATAGTTTTGCAGATAATTTCAATGTAGAGCATGTTGATGTGTGGATGAGACTATTCGTACAAAGTCTAAATGGGGAAGCAATAAAGTGGTTCAGGAGTTTGCCTCCTAATTCAATAGCTGGTATCGTAGCCTTAGATGATGCCTCCCTTAAACACTGGGCAAATAAGAAGGACTTTTTATACTACATCACCGAATTCGGTGCTTTAAGGAGGAAACAAGGTGGATCAATACCTGATTTTACCAAAAGGTTCAACCAAATGTATGGTAAAATTCCAGAGGAGATAAAACCTTCAGAGACATTAGCTAAAATCACTTTTTCCAATGCATTCGATGCTGAATTTTCCTTGTTTCTTAGGGAAAGAAGAAACACTACCCTCAGCCTGATGCAAGATGTTGTTATCAAGGTAGAATCAAACATATTAGCAGCAGACAAATTGAATTATAGAAATGAAAGAGAAGAGAAAAAGCAAAAGGAAGAATTGCCTTCATCTTCTAATTCAACATCTGATTCTAAATTGGATGAAATGGCTAAGATGTTGAAAACTCTGACATTTGAAATGGCAAGGTTAAAGATAGAAAAAAAACAGACTAGTAGACTTTCACAGAAGGGCGGTTACAGAAATCCAAATCAGTTCAGGAGACCAAACAATGTACCTCAAATATTACCAAGAGAAAGAAAAAACCAAGATGACCAAAAGGTGTTACCTCCTTTTCAAAATAATGCAGTAGATGAGGAGGAAGATGAGGATGATACAGAAGAAGACCCTGCAGTTCATTTGAATGATTATGAATCATCTCCTCTACATGGGACACAGTAGGATTATGAAGATGCTTTGATTAAAAATCAGTTTGAAGAAGGGGATGAAGATGAGATCGTCCAATAGGAACCTAAAAGGAAAAAGTACAATCTCAGATCTGGTTCAAATGCATCTAAAGTTGATACACCTGTTTCCACAAAGAACGCAAGTACTCCAGTTAAGACATGAATTATCAAAGGTGTTCCCAAGATCCAAGTTGATCAACCATTGAAACAACCTGCCAAGGATAGTACTGTTGACATAAAGGAACCGGATAGAAATGTTTCTTCTTTCAGTTTAGAACATGAAATCAACAAAATCAAGATTTCAGTGCCATTATTAGAACTCATGAAAATAGAACCTTTCAGAAAGACCGTCCTCAAGGCTCTACAGGCTCCATCTCATGTCACCTTTTCAGATACAGTCAATATAGAGGATGAAAACCCTGCTATAACTATTGGACCTCACATTGAAGATAGAATTGATGCCTCTCCACCTTTTTACATTTCATTAAATATCCATGACAAGATATTGCACAACTGCTTAATGGATTTTGGTGCCTTGCATAATGTAATGCCCAAGGTGGTGATGGAAAAATTAGGGTTGGACATTACTAGACCGTATCATGATCTATATTCTTTTGACTCCAAGAAAGTCAAATGCCTTGGAGTTATGAAAGATGTGGTTGTTACTCTTTCCCAATTTCCTATGAAAAGTGTGGTATTAGATGTTATCGTGGCTGACATACCACCAAAATTTGGAATGCTTCTTTCAAGATATTGGGCTAAGAAGGTAGGTGGTACTTTACAGATGGACCTTAGCTATGCAACCATACCTGTTTTTGGTGGGAAACAATGAAGATTATACAGAGAAGTTAGATTGGATTATTTGGTAAGTGATCACAATAATCCCACTAATCATCCTATATATGTTGTAGAAGATGATCTTGGTTCTTCTATTTTTCATATGAGTGAGAAAATGGCAAAAGTATCAGTTAGAAAGTCAACAATTGCAGTGGGAGACAGTAAAGACAATTTTGTTTGGAAAATGTATTTTGACGGAGCATC
Source organism: Picea engelmannii (assembly GCA_009831015.1). Taxonomy (NCBI): domain Eukaryota; kingdom Viridiplantae; phylum Streptophyta; class Pinopsida; order Pinales; family Pinaceae; genus Picea; species Picea engelmannii. The sequence continues at coordinate 140,986 of ML801123.1, read as the reverse complement.
TTCTAAAGAAGGCTCTGGAGCTGGTATTGTCTTCATTTCCCCTACCAAGGAGGTTATCCCCATGTCATATAAACTCAAATTTGACACCACTAATAACATCAGTGAGTATGAATCTTTGTTGTTAGGTTTGAAAGCTACCAGAGATATGGGAGTAGATAAGCTATATGTTTTTGGAGACTCGGAACTTATTATTCACCAGATCAAGAATATATACCAAACCAAACAGCAAAGGTTAAAACAATATAGAAATGAGGTGTGGGATTATGTGGATAATTTATTTTCTGCATTTAATATTACCTTTGTGCACAGAAATTTGAATAAGTAGGCCGACTCTTTGGCACTAGCAGCTAGCAACTTTAAAAATCCTATGTTTCCTAATATGAAATTCGAAGTTGAAGTCAGAAATAGACCTTCAATACCGGATAATATAAAACATTGGCAGGTTTTTAAAGATGATGAGGAAATTCAAAGATTTTTGAAAACTATTGATGAGTTTTCTAACATTTCAATTGACCAAGATGACGAAGATGGAGAAGCGGAAATACATGCTGCAGAAGTCCTTCAAGATACAATTGTTGGTCACAAAATCATTGAACTAAAGACAAACCATCTACCCAAAGGTTTGGTCCCACTAGAAAGGTTGTTCGATCATAATGATGTTTCCAGGAAGGTTGTTATCCAAACAGAAGAAACAAATGTAGTAGACTGTGACATTAGTCTGGATGCAAATCCCAGGTTGGTAAAAATATCTAGGAAACTGTCACAAAAACATAAAGAAGCATATATTGAATTAATGAAACATTATTCAGACATTTTTGCATGGTCTTATGAAGATTTGAAGGTGTTTTATATAGAGATTATTCAACACAAAATTCCACTGAAACCTGGATCAAAACCTGTTAAACAAAAATTCAGGCAATTTAATCCTTTGCTATTACCTATAATAGAAAAGGAGTTGAAAAGGTTGTTGGAAGCAAAAATCATAGTGCCATTGAGATACTCGAAATGGGTAGCCAACCTTGTACCTATAAAAAAAAAGAACGGAGAGATAAGGTTCAGTGTAGACTTCAGGAATCTAAACAGGTGCTCTCTGAAAGACAATTATCCATTACCAAAAATGGATAATATCTTACAAAGAGTTGTCGGTGCAAAGAAAATCTCTATGCTTGATGGATATTCAGGGTACTATCAAATATCATTAATGGAAGAAGAAAAAAAGAAAACAACTTTTACCACTCCTTGGGGCACCTTTATGTACGAAAAGATGCCTTTCGGATTGATGAATGCATGAGCTACTTTTCAAAGGGCTATGGATATTGCTTTCATTGGGGAGAAAGACAGGTTTGTGGTTATTTACCTTGATGACATCAATATATTTTCGGCATCCGATGAAGAACATTTACAGCACTTGAAGCAGACCTTTGAGAAATGCAGGAGGTATGGCATATCACTTAATCCTAAAAAATCACATTTTTCCATGGAGGAAGGAAAGCTTCTAAGACACATTGTTTCACCTGAAGGTATTAAAATAGATCCAGAAAGAGTAAAGGCTATTCAAAAAATCGACATTCCAAGAAATAAAAAGTCTATTCAGTCATTCATTGGTAAAATTATTTTTTTAAGGAGGTCTATACCTAACTTTGCAGAAATTGTCAAGTACATCACTGACATGTTGAAAAAGGATGCGGAAATTAAGTGGATACCAGAAGAGAGAGAATCATTTGAAAGGATCAAACAGGCTATCATTCATGCACCTGTTCTAATTAGCCTAGATTACTCCAAAGAATTCATGATTTTTTCATTTGCATCAGAGAATACCATAGTTGTTGTTCTTCTGCAGAGAAATGAACAAGGATACGAGCAGCCTATCTCTTTCTTTAGCAAAACCCTCAGAGACTCTGAATTGAAGTATGATTTAATAGAAAAACATGCCTATGCCTTGGTAAAGGCTTTAAAATCCTTCAGAGTATATGTTATTCAATCTAAAATTACAGCTTATTTCCCAAGCAGTGCAGTCAAATAAATATTGGTTCAGCCAGATTGTGAAGGAAAGCAAGGGAAATGGATAACCAAAATCCTAGAATACGATCTCACCATAAATCCTACTCAGTTGATAAAAGGACAAGGCCTCACCAAATTAATGACAGAATCTAATTGCAAAGCAATTGGGTTATACCATCTTTCAGACATGACACAGGACTCTTCTATCCAGATTGAAGAAATAAATTTACAGATAAATAGCAAGCATGTTTCTTCAAAATGGTACAAAGATATCGTATTTTTTCTACTGAATTTTCAATCTCCCCAGAGTTTGATAAATCAAAATTCAGATCATTAAAGTTGAGAGCTGTAAAGTACTGTATTGTTGATCAGACCCTATTTTGGAAGGATCCCAATGGTTTTTTGTTGAGGTGTGTGGACGAAAAGGAAGCTAAACAAATCTTTCATGATCTGCATCATGGTGTCTGTGGAGGCCATCATCATTGGAAGGCTACTGCCTTCAAGATTCTTAGAGCAGTCTATTACTGGCCAGTTCTATTCTCAGATGTTTTTTCTCAGGTCAGGGCATGTGAACCTTGTCAGAAATTTGTTGGAAAGCAGAAACTTATATCCCTACCTCTGAAACCAATCATCGCCCATGGACCGTTTCAATAGTGGGGATTGGATTTCATCGGAGAGATTAATCCGTCATCCTCAGGACAACATAGATGGATTCTTACAGCCACAGATTATTTTACGAAGTGAATTGAAGCAATTCTGACTCGGAATACGACGGACAAGGTAATCATGGAATTTCTAGAAGGATATATTTTTTCTAGGTTTGGTTGTCCTAAAACACTGGTCACTGATAATGCATAGGATTTTAAATCAAATTCCATGATTGAATTCTGCAATAAGTATAGTATCAAATTGGTTCATTCTACCCCCTACTACCCCCAAGGGAACGGATTGGCAAAATCTTCCAATAAAACTCTGATAAGGATTATCAAAAAAATATTAACAGAAAATAAAAAAGCATGGGATTCCAAGTTAAAGTTTGCCCTTTGGGCTGATTGTATCAGTAACAAGAAGTCTATTGGGACATCTCCTTTTCAGATGGTATATGGGACAAAAGCAATTCTCCCAACTCAATTGAGCCTACCGGTTTTATAGTTTCTGCAAGAAGAACTAGAGGAACCCAATGATGTCCAAAGAAGAATTTTGCAGATGATTGAAGTTCAGAAGATCAGAGAATAGGTTAATCAAAAAGTTGTTGCTCATCAGAGAAAAATCAAGGCTACATTTGATAAGGCAACTAAGAAATAGGTTTTCAATGAAGGGGATTTGGTGTTAAGATGGGATTCCAAGAGAGCGGATAAAGCAAAACATGGAAAGTTCAATAATCTATGGTATGGTCCTTTTAGGGTAGCCAAGGTAATCAACAATAAAACTTTTCTTCTGCATAATTTAGATAACACTGAAATTTTTGGGGGCCCAGTGAATGGGAGGTTCTTGAAGCACTATTTTCTCTAAGCGCTCATCAGGTTTCAGTTAGTACATTAGGTTTTTTCCTTTCAATAAAGACTCCATATACCCAATGGACTTGTTTTTTACAGTTATGATGAGAATAAAAGACTAACAGTCACAAGGGAATCAGTAAATCAGAGATAAAGGAAAGGCAATGGTCTGCAGTTCTTGAAGTTTATAATCAAAACTCCATCCCTAGAAGGAGCCAATGTTAGTCTCTAATTTTGTCTTGGTTTAGTGAGAAACCCTTATCCTAAACCCTTCTTACCCACACTTCTTTTTCTGTTTCCAGTTGATTTCAATTTTTGTTTTTAGTATTTTATGGTTTGCATTACAGTTTTTGGATAGTTTATTTAAGTTTGATTTTGAAAGACACGTTTTTTTAAAACGAGGTGTCTCCTTATATGCCTGTTTGAATTTCAAATTTTCAAATTTTTCTAAGTCATTAATAGCGCTACGGGAATAAGGCTATTCCCGTAGCGCCAAATAATCATGTCCCGATACGCACCTGCCATCCAAATTTCGTTATGATGACACGAATCGTGGGTTGAGAGTTCGCATGTGTCCACGAAAGCTTGGAAATCATTTGCAAATTCAACCGTTTCATAATCTGATTGTTGTGCACCCGCGCAAGACTCATTTTAAATCACCCATTTCTTGATGATCGTTATATTATACCTATTTGATTTTGTTGAATTCAAGCTTGCAGTGAGGAATGCAGGTATTCGCTCAAAGGGACGGTATACACTAACAATTGCAGGTGGAAAATTTGGAACCCGAGGGCACTAGTTGCAGAATTGTGTTTTGATGGCGCTAAAGAGGAGTGGACAGGTTGTCAGAATAGAACCAGAGGGTGCCGAACTTCTTGAAGCCTACCCTTAGATGGCTCAAAGGTTCAGAGACGTTAGGTGGTTTGAATTCCTTACCACTTTTCAGGGTTATGATGAGCAGGTCTCCATGGAGTTCGCTCTGAATTTTGATGGTCACGAGGTGGAAAATGGTAAGATGTTGATGTTAGTGACAGAGAAGACTATCGCAAAGGCTTGCAGGTTGGTGGTTGGAGGAGAAAGATGGTGGAAGAAAGAGCATGTGGTTATAGAATTTGTAAACTAATTCCTACTTCCAGATAAGAAAAATCCAGATTGGAAAAGGGGAATACCTCATAGCTGGATTCGACCCAAATGGCACATGGCTCTGATCGTGATCCACAGGTATATTACCTATGAAGGTAGATTATCACTGGTCTATATCTACCACAACAGGATACTAATACATTTAAATGGTGATTACCCTTTAAATCTCCCTTATTTTTTGCTCAAAAGCTTGACAAAGATGTCAAAGAGAGTGCAGTCACTCTCCACCAATGCTAAAAGCAGCCTGTTCCATCAAGTCTTAATTAAAACCTTAGTCATGTCTGCTTTGAGCAAATTACAGAAGCCCCGGAGCTGGCTCACGCAATCTTTAAACCCTATCACTCAGTCCAATAAGCAGAAGAAATGCAAAGGGAGAAAGACTGTTACACAGAGCCGAGATATTTTCAATGAAACCCCTGTGAAAGAGGAGATGTCTGATATCAGGGTGACCAGGAGGAGCAGAAGTAAAAGACCTAGGTGGGATCCAGAAATTGAAACGTTTTCTGAAGAAGATGTTAAAGGGGAAATTGATTCAGATAAAGATCTTGATACTCAAACTATAGTCAAGCTTGAAACACCATCAACCAGTAAAAGGGGTGATGCAACCAAAGGGAAAAGGGTTAAAGGTGTGTATGTATCATAGAAACCTAGAAGGAATTCTACTAAGGTCACCAACAAGTATAGACTGAAGTCAAAGGCCATGTTTAACTCGTCAATCAAAGAAGAAAACATCATAGTCATAGAAGATGACTCTAAGAATGTTGAAGCAAGTACCAAGAAAAGGGAAAAAAGAACTTCATTGCCCAAGAAACCAGTCAGCAAAGGAAAAAGAATGATTTCACCACCCACAAGACCTGTAACGAGAGCTTCAACCAGATTAGAAAAATCTAAAGAGATGGCTAAAGGTATCAGTGAAACCCCTAAAGATAAACAGGATTACTTTGAAGACTCAAATCGCATATTAGAAGCGCTTGAAGTTATAGATTCAGCAAGTTCTGATGAAGAACATAGCTCAGGATTATTCTCAAAGTACCAAGTTAAAGAAAAAGAACCCAAAGTTTCCTTAAACCTGAATGAACCTGCACCTTTTGAAGAATGCCCAAGATTCAGAGTTAAAATTAGAACTGATAAAGAAAGGATCAAGGAGTTTCAGAAAACAATAAGACAATTAAAGAAAGAAAAGGCGCAGATAGAACAATGGAATGCTCTCCAGCAAGAAAGGATTCAAGGTTTTAAAAAGAAGAAGAAAGAGCAAAGGGAATTGCTCAAAGAACTCGGGGAGATTAATTTCAGACTCTATTGGCACAATGTCGTGCTTACCACAAATCTCAAACAGAAAAATGCAAAAGCTACTGCTGTGATTATATTCTAAAGGTAACATGGAAATTTGCTACAATCATGATTTAAATGTTTTTCAGGAAATATGGTAAAGCCTACTCGTTTTTGGTCAGTGAAATGCTAAGACCTCGATCTGTTTTACAAAATCAAACTAAATTCCTATTTTGTAGAGTCAAATGTAAATGCTGGAAATATTCGCAATATCAAGTTGTTGAGTTGTGATTTATTTTGGGATTGTAGAAGCTCTTTTTGAGTGAACTACCTTAGTAGATAGATATTATTCAAATCTAGTCATTAAAGCTATACTAGATGCTAGGATCTAAAAGTTGTATAGATAGTTTAAATAGACAAAGGAAAGACTATGTGAAGGTCGAAAAATTGGAGATCCAGGGGACCTTTTTTGAGAAGCTCATTGTAAAAGGCATTTATATTCAATTTGACACTTAATATCAAAGGCATATGGATGGTTAGACCCTCTTTTTTCTACTCTGTTATTTCTTTATCCATGCTTGAATTCATTATTCATATTGCAATGCTTTTTTATTCTTGACTGTTAATTTATACAGTGAAAATTTCGCTGTAGAGATAATTTTTCAAGTTTTGATATCAAGCTAAATGTCTTGTTTCTTTATGACATTTTGAGACAAGAATTCATGTGAAGTTGACAAATTGGAGACTTCATCTTCCTTTTTCTTATATTATTTTAATCCATCTATGTGTCTACCTATTATTCATCCAATGGGATATGATATGTTCTGATCTTGATTTTCATGTCATGTTGTAACCTTGCGCCAGTTTTCAAGTACCCTAGAAAAAACCAAATCATAAAACCTCAAAAATACTTTGCAATAAACGAATGATGCCCTAGATTGCCCTCTCACATTCAAGTGCAACTTTAGGGACTAACAGTCACTATGGAGGAGACTTGATGTCTGGAAGTGGTTGAAACAACACTAAAATTTTCCCAGATTCAACAGAAAGCGGGAAGGGTTCAAATAAAAAGCATCAACATAAAAAATATCAAAGGAAAACCAAGATTCAAAGGGATAGAAACCTAGGAACAATCGTTCCCCAGTGGAGTCGTCAATTTTATTTTATAGAATATTTTCTCTGCGGACAGGTGAAATCTCCCTTGGATATCTAGACCCCTATTGTCCAATATTAAAAAAAAAAATAATGGACACTAACATTCCTTTAGATCTATTATTTATGTCTATAGGCATAGAATATAGAAGAAATAATTGTGACTTACTCCTTTTCGACGGTTTTCCTCGTTGATCTTCAATCTTTGGTCTTGTTATCCAAGATTTTATCACGATTAACAAAGTATTCAAGGAACTGAAAAACACCTTCTACTCCTACAATATATCATTAGACAAGAGCATATCTATCTATATAGACATACATGTATAAATAACAGTATGAATGAAATAGGCCAAGTTATATTAATGGAGAAACATGGTGAAGTACTTACAAACCAATTGTTGGCATTGCATCAAATCCTCCAAGATCTCTAGTATAGCCCTTTCCTGAATGTCTCAATATCAAAATGATGATTCTTTGATGGATTCCTTCATACAAGATCAAAGGTTTGACACTCTAAAATTTTGTCTCCCCCTTTTTTCACCTCAAAATGAACTCATTATATAGGAGTTGGAGACTTAACCACCATGAAGTATTTTAGGAAATGGTTGAGGATTTAACTCCTTAGGTTAGGATTTGTTTACCCAAAATGGAGGGAATATGGGTGACTCAACTCATGCATCAACCCCTCAACCAAAACCACTTAAGAGCATCTCAAAGCTAACCCTTAGAAAAAGGAGGGCTAGTTGTAACTTCCCTAACAACTTCAACGCTCCCCTAGTATTGAGCACGGAGCATTGTCAATGCTCCTTGTACATGGGTAGGGGAGCGTTGATAAGAGTTCAACACTCCCTATACATGGGCATGGGAGTGTTGACCTTCAAAAATGGTCAAAATATCAAGGTAAAAAACAGTTTTTCGACCTTCTCATGATGAGTTTTTATCCTCCACATTGATTATGGATCATGACAAATGTTATTCCATGATGTCAAAGCTATGACACTTAATAAAGTTCATGCGAAACTTATTAAGGTGCATACAACACTTGATAAAGTGCATGAAACACTTAGTAAGGTGCATACGATACTTAAGACACTTAGGTTCATAATAGATGCAACACTTAAGTGTGACATTTTGGTGTGTAACAATCTTTGGCCTCCAATTGGGGATATGGGCATCATTAGGAGATTTTTAGCATTGGGTATGGGTCTTTGGTCCTTGGACATGATCGAGAGAGGAAACCCCAAGACTTAGGTCCTAAAGGAAGCTTCCAAACATTTGGGGCCAACAATGACATGTTGAACCACCTCAAAGAACATTTCCAGAGTATCCTTGGTCTCTAGATGGGGATAGTCATCATTATGAGGTTTTGAATAATAAGTATGAGGATTTGGACATTGGATATGGTCAGTGGAACAAACCCAAGAATTAGTCCCTAAAGGAAGCTTCAAGGATTTTGGGGCCAAGAATGACACCTTGAACCACCACAAATGACCTCTTGAGGGCATCCTTTGCCTCTAACTAGGTATATAGGTACCATTATCTTTTTTTAGAACTAGGTATGGGTTTTAGGGCCCTAAACATGGTTAGGGGAAGAAACATGAACCTTATGCCTTAAAGAAATATTTTATCCATACAAGGCCAAGAAGGATGCCTTCAACAACCACACATGTCATCCTAAGGGTTTCTTTGCCTATGGTTGGGGATGTCAGTGCCACTACATGGTTTTGAACAACGGATATGAGTCTCGGGGTCCTAGAAACAATATAGGGAAGAAATCTATGCCTTAGGTCCTAATGAAATATTTGAGGCATCCAGAGCCATAAACAATTCCCCAAAGCACCACATGTGACCTTTGGATGGTATCATTGGCCTATAATAAAGGTTGTTAGTGCCCCCACAATATTTTGAGCATTAGGTATCTGTTTCAAGGCCTTGATATACTCGATGGGGGAAAACCGAGCCTTAGTTGAAGTACAAATATTTTAGGCATCCAAGGCCAAACACTATGCCTCAAACCACCACACATGGACTATCAAGGTTTTAGGGAACTTTTAGAGCGCAAGGGTCATTAATGACACCTCAAACCCCAATATATGACCTCTTAAGGGAGAATATGGGTATCATTAGGATCTTTTGAGCACTAGGTATGGGTCTTGGGTCCTTAGATATGACTGATATAGGAAACCCAAGTCGTAGGTATTAAAACAAGATTATAGGAATATGGGGTCAACAACAACATGTTGAACCACAACAAAGGACCTTTCCAAGGTATACTTGGTCTATGGATGAGGATAGTCAACATTATTAGGTTTTTACCATTAAGTATGGCTCTTTGGACCTTCGATATGGTTAGGGGATCAAACCCAAGAGTTAGGCATTAAAGGAAGATTCTAGGCTTCTAGGTCAAGAATGTCATCTTGAACCACCACAAATGACCTCTCGAGGGAATTGTTTTCCTATAACTAGGTATATAGGTATTGTTGACCACCTATACAACTAGGGGGTCAACTCCATATGCCATGAAGATATGCATCATCATATGCTCATTTGTCGAAGACTTTGGTTCTACAAGGCATTTTTTGCCCCAGCACTTCTTTTTGTAACTGGAATTTCCGCACCCCTGTGTGGGTCAATAATGTAATAGGTCTGCATGGGTCATATTTAGTTCAGTTACCTTTGGATGGGTTCATTGGGAGAGTTACTTTCACTGAGGTTTTTTTATCCTCAGGCTATCAATTGGTAATTTCAGCCTTATTGATTTCCCTTGAGTTTTTCCCTCACACTTGCAATAATTCCTCCAAAGTGGTGAATGGCGTTCTAATGGGCTTATCCTCTAGTAACTATTGTTTAGGGATGATGTAAATGACCATGTAAGACATCTTAGAAATTTTAGCGAAATTCCCTTGAGTCTATATTAGTTTTTTTTAATTAATTAACTTTTAATTAAATTTCCCTGAGTTTGGAGGTTTAATTATTTAATTAATTAATTATTTTTTTAGCAAAAATTGTAAAAACTAGGTCCTTGGATTTTTGATAGGGGTATTTGTGTTCAAACGAAATGGAATGAGACCCCCTACACCCATGGACCAAGTTTCAGCTTAGTCGGACAACTTTTTATATGGGTTTGTCCACCCAGAGTGTCAGTGAGTCAAAAACAACAATTTTAATTGCTAGGCCATGACATGGAAAAAATGTAATTTTTGTAATAATGAGTTAAAAGGATGATGTAAAGGTGAAAAAATATTGAGAGAGGTTTCCTAACCATTTCCTAACCCACCCAACTTTATTTAACATTTTTCTACACCCTCACCCCCTCACATCACTCAACCCTCACGCCCCCTGGGGGATTTACGCCCCCCTTGGTGATGAAAGGTTGTAAATTACATCTAGAAGGGGTGGTGGACCCCTCTCTTGGGTGTTTTACCTTCCCTCACCCTCCATCTCACCTCCTAGCATAACTCCACTCCCCTTCCCTTATTTATTCCCTTCCACTCCTTTCTCAAACCCTAAGTGGTGCGCCCTCCTTGAGAAGTTACTCCCCCCCTCAAGTGGAAAATTCTAGAAAAAATATTTTAATGAATTGGGGCCCCTTATCTCACTTGGCACACCTTTCCTAGACCCCCACTACCCTTTTTGCTTGATCCCAACACTCCCTCACTCATTCACCTCCTTGATCCATGTCTCAAACCCTAGATGGTGCACCCCCCTTCTTGGGATCTCACTTTTTGCTTGGTGGTGGACACTTGGCATTGATAAAAGAGAGATAGGTTTGCCTCTCCAAGTATAAATAGATCCCTTTTCTCACTCCCTCCTCACCATATCTTGAGCTATTGTTATGCTACTTGATTTTCACCACTCTCTCTCTCTCTTTCTTGTCCATCTTTCATCCATTCTTTGGCTCTTAGGG